>WBOK01000099.1:0-201376 GCA_009289805.1 Alternaria gansuensis | reverse complement strand
TAAGGCAGGCCTCTATCTCTAGCTACATACTTTAAAGCTAGCTATAAGGTATGTAGTAGTACGTAGATAGAGGCTATGTCCTTACAGTTCTAATATACCAATATAGAATTTTAAGTAGATTTTTGTATTAGGTAAAAGGTTAAGTATATACATAACTAGTCCCTTCTAGTTTAGAATTAAAAATAGTTTAACCTTAACGTTGTTAAGTTTTTTGTTAAGTTGTTTAGTGCAAAAATTCTTTGTTAGCAAACATACTTTATTTCTTTTTTTATAGCTAAAGTGTTGTTTTTTGTTTCTAGTTAATATATAAAATGCTTTAGCGTTAAGCCTTCTTAAGTATCTTTTTAAGTAACTTGTATACTATCTTTAGCTTATTAGCGGTAGTAATAGCTGCTGCTATATTCTAACTTAGAAATGTATATATAGAGAAATTTAGGTGTTTTTTATAGTTTACGTAAAATAGTATTTGTTTTATAAAATCTAGAATCTTATTATTGTATGCTATTTATGCTATAAGTAGTAATAATACCTAGTTGTTTTATTGCTAGTTAGCATACATTCTTACGTAGGCTTTCATAGTGTAATTTGTTTATTCTATTTATTCGTTTGTCTGCAGATAGTAAGCTGTTAATAGTTTTTTTTTATTTTAATTGCGGCTAATAGTGTTATCTGAAATTTTAAGGTAAAAAGCTTGTCTTTATTACTAATAATTTACTTTAGTATACTATAGTATTTAATAATCTAGTTGTTAATGACGTGTACTAGCTATACTACTATAAAAGAATTCTTAAAAGCAATATACTCTGCTTGTTTTGTAAATAAATCAACCACTATAAGAATTATATCATATAATACTTAAGTAACAAGGTTTTTTAAGACTAGTAGGCCTGTAACAAAGTTTATAGAGATGTTTAACTATAGTATAGTATGTAGCTCTATTGCTTATATTTCTTTATAAAGTGTGTAGGTACTATACTTATTCTTCTAACAGTCTGCGCACTAAGCAATAAATAAAGTAACTTTATTTTTTGTCGCATCTATAACGTACTATCCTCAAGGCCCAAGGCCTCCTTAGGCCTAAGGCTAGGCGCCTGTTAGCTTACGCGCTAAGCGCGCGCTAGCTGACCTTACGTTAGAGTATCTACGCCGAACTTATAATCTTACACCTAAGCTTATTAGGATACGTGTCAAACTTCTTTAAGTTTAACAACAGCCTTTCTAGGTTAAGTTTATATAAATTGCACATCTTAGACGCAGCTATAAAGATAGAATTAGAATTAATTATTTAGTTCTCTTAAACTACTATTACTAGCTTCTAGTTCTTTATAGTTATAAGCCTAGCGCTTTAAATTACAGTTTAGATTCTATCTGCGCAACTTAAAGTACGCTAGTAGTAGTTTAGACCTTTTAATTTATTTAAAAAATTAGTTTACACCTTTTAACTTACTAACTAATTATAGGCAAAATAATAGCAAGTAACTCCTCTTAAACTACTAACTTAGCGCGCTTTCTAAGCTACGTGACCTAAACTTACTAGTATACTTAGCTAAAGTTTAATACCAAATTTAAAAAAGACTAGAAATATATTAACCTAAAGGCTATTATAACTATTAATATATTAATAAGGTTGCCTTTAAGGCCCTTAGCACTTATAAAAAACTTATTCTAAGAAAAACTTAAAGCCTGTAATAAAAAATATAATAAATACTATATAAAGTATATAAACTAGGCTGTAAACGCGTAAGCCTTGTAGTATATTTAAAATTATGTTTACGTAACTATTAATAAATAGTTATTAGCTCTAATTATAATAAAACTTATAAATAGTACTAATTAAAGGCTTAATAAGCTTATTAAATAACTATAGCTTAAACTAGCGCTAAGAAACGCTGTTAACTAAATAATAACACGCTAGAAGTACTAAGTAAGCCTTAAAAAAGCAAAACTTAGTACTTTAAAACTAAAAGTTAGTATAATAAGTAGTAAATAAGCTGACTAAAAGCTAAAAAGCTAAAGATTCTTAAAGTAGACAGCACGCTTACTATATTTAACTTTCTAGATGCTATAAAATCTTAATACGCTTTTAACTAGGCTAACATAATAAAAATACTTTACTAATAGTAGTAAACGCTTAAAAAAAATTATTTAAACTTTAATTAGACTAGTTAAGTAATTTTAGAAATACTTTATTAGTACTTAATTAGCGTACTAAGCTTAGCTAAATTAATAGTTAAAGCTTTTACTACTTTGAAAAACTTAATACTTTAAAAAATTGAAAGTAATAAAGGCGTAGGCTATAAAATTAACTATAAGTGCCTATACAAAAATAATAAAAAGTATTAGTACTTCTAAAAGTTTATAAAATACTATATACTTCTAGCAGTAATTAAAGCTTGCACAAAATACTATTATAATATTAGTAAAAAAAAAGCTTAAAAAATTTAAAAACGCCTATATACTAACTAGTACAGAGAACTCTAAGACAAACTAGTTAAAGTAGAATACTAGCTTCTTTAAAAAAAAAAAGCAAGATAAAGGCTTTTTTAAGTAGTATTATTATATTCTTAATTAACTTAGCGCTTTTTTAAAAAGACAAAAGCCTAAGTAAATACTACACTAGTAATTATAACGCTTATATACTATTAAAAAGTACTATACTTAATAGTAAAGTTGCGTTGCACTTAGTAAATAGTAAAAAACTACTTATACTAGGCTTCTTTATACCTGCAAGGGAGGTAAAGATAGTAGAGGCAGGCACTTAAGCTTTTTTTATTAGTAAATAAAGGACTTACATCTTTTACTAAGTCTTAAATAAAATATATAGTAATAAAACTAAAGACCTTACTTTTATAAATATAGCAGTTGTTAAAAGTTTTTATTTTAATATTATTTTAGAAGCTTACCTACACAAAAAAAAAGTTTAATACTTAAGCCTAGATAACACACTTTACTAGAGTACACTTAGTAAGAATGTTATACTAACACAGCTTAAATATTATTTTAATTTTGAAATTTTTAAATATAAGCTTTTATCATTTTATCTAAAGCTTATTATAAATATAATGCCTTTTATTAGAAGCTTATAGAAAATTTATTTAAGAAGTAACTTAGAAAACCTTTAGTATACTAGAGCAAGGCATCTAAGTTTAAAAGTACTAGAAGCACTTATTAACGCAGTTTAAAAAGTGCAGGTTAAGAAAATAGTACGCGTTAAATGCAAGTACTATACTTTAACTTATGCTAAATAAGTTATCTTAAGGCAACTAAAAGAGCTCTCTTTTTAACTATACTAAAGGATCTTGTAATACCTATTTAATATGCTTTAAAGTTATTTAAAAGAGCAATAGATATAAGTTATAAAAAACGCTTTTAGTAGTAAGCTTTATATGTATATTTTATAAGCTAAAGTTATCTTAAAAATTAAAAAAGCTTTTTACTATTTTAAAGCTCTTATAAAAGCTTACTATAAGCTCTAGATAGTTAAAATTACATAAAATAATAATTTTTTAACACTTTCTTAGCAAGGTATATTACAGTACTAAACATAGTATAAAGAACATTGTATTATAATTAAGCTATTTCTACTATATTCATATAAACTAAATAGAGCTGCTAAATAAGCAGGATAAAAATAATAACTAAGTTAATTAAAATTAAAGTATGCGCAAACTTGCCTAAGAAACTTTAGCTAAAGATTATTAAAGCTATAGTATAACTTTATAATATAAGCTTATTTTACGCGTATAGTTTGCGCTTACTAAATACGCTTTTTAATTAATAGTGTAAGAAGTACTTTAAGTACTATAAACTAGAGCTTCTTAAAAGCTTTATAACGAATATAAAACTAGATTAAAGTAGTATATACGCTTATAGCTGCCGCGCCTATTCCTTAAAAAAAAAATAAAGCAGCTAGGCAATATAAAAAAAGCTTTAAGACTCTTTTTAGAGGCTATATTAGTTACTTAGTAGGCTATAAAGCCTTTAACATATACTAGATATAAGTTTTAGCGCTTAACTAAGTTATTATAACGTATAATGTTATATTTAATAAAACGCTATACTATAAAAAAATAGCTTATAAGCTGCTAAAGCAGAACGCGGTTTTAATAGTATACACTATTAATAATAATAAAATTAGTAAAGCTAGAGAAATACTTAAGCAGCTTATAAGTATTAGTTAAGTAAAAGTAACAACATAAAAGGCTTTATAGCTAATAAGTAATTAGCTAATAATAAAGACTGTAAAAGGCTTACTATAGTCTCTAATAAGTAGTACACTAAAAGCACGTAAGAGGTGTTAATCTAACGCTTCTTAGAGAATTTATGCAGGGTAGAAAAGTCCTTTAAGATAGCTACTAACGCATAAAGTAATACTAGCGCCTTCTTCTTTAAGAGCGCAAATGCTCAAATAAAGCACCCTAGCTTAAAAAGCTATAACTAATAGTAATAAGCTGCTAAGCTTTTAAAAATTATAAATAACTTGTAAATTAAGCTTAATAAACGCGCAGAGACACTTACAGTCTTTAAAGAAAGTAAAAAATACTTTTAAGAAGGCCTAGCGTAGTGCTAAAAATTTTATAGTACTAACTAGAGTTCTTTAAAATTCTTTAGTAAAAAAAAGTTTATAAAAAAAGTATAGAAACTTTCTGCAAAGAGCTCCTTTAGGCTAAAAAACAAAAACTAACGCAGTTTTCATATAAGAAGTATAGACGTATACTACCTGCTATATAACTTCTTAAAGGCACCTAAGCTTAAAGCATACTCTATTAGCTTTAAACAAATTAAAGAGCTAATTACAGTTTACACTGTAATAGTAGCAGCTCTTAGAAAAGCTTATTAATTTTAAATACACTTTAATAATTTTTTAAAGCTTCTAAATAAATAGAAAATCCTTTATAACTACTAATATAAGACTATATTTAAATAGGCTAGTTAAAAAAAATTGATACTCTACTTTTAAAAAGCACTTTAATAGAAGAAAAAACTTTAAAGAACTTTAGGTCTCTCTCTTTTAAATAAGTATTTACTTATAAGCTTAATAAAAATAGCTACTTTCTTAAATATAAAGCACATCTTGTAGTGAGAGAAGACTTTTAAGTAAAAAACTTACTATACTTAATATATACAGCAACACTAGCTGCGCAATTCTTTTAACTTGCAATAGTAATTACAGCTAAGTTTAATATAAAAATTTAGTAGCTTAATATAGTAGGCGCGTTTCTTAATAATAATATAAGTAATAAAATAGTAGTCCTGTACAACCTACTAGATAGTTATAAGTATTTAGAAAAGTACATTAGGCTTAAAAAAGCCTTCTACAGCTTATAAGAATTGCTATTATTGTAGTATAATAAATTTTTGAGTACACTTAAAAAGCTTAGCCTACAGGCCTTAGCTGAGATGCTTTGTCTTTTTTTTACTAAAAACTACGCGCTTCTCCTAATATTCTATAGACAATATTGTTCTTATAAATTATTAATTTTACTAAATAAGAGCCTACAAGCTCTTCAAATTAATTAAAAATACTTATAAAATTAAGGATAAAGAAGAGACAAGCTAGTTTCTAGGGATAAAAATTATAAAACACTTATAAAAAGCGCTTAATATTGCTATTACACAACACCTATATTAACAAAGTTATAAAAAGATTTAATTTAAACGCTTTTAGTAGGTTTTTAGAAACTCTTTTACTTTGAAAAAAGTTAGCTATAAATCTTAGAAAGGCTTTAAAGCCTTAAATTAAAGCCTACTAAGAGCGCGTTAGTAGTACGCTTTATATAGCTATTATGCTCTGTTTTGATGCTACTTACGTAGTTTCTAAGCTTTCTTACTTTCTAACCAACTCTTTAGAAGCTGACATAAAGGTTATAAATATTTTATATAATACCTCTACTATACAAAGTATAAGAAGATTATATATAGTAAAAGTAATAGTAAAGAGCTTATTATTTATACAGATATTTTTTTTATAAATAATTTAAAAACTTATTAATTTTTTTAAGGCTATATTATTATACTCTTTAAAAGACTAATTATTTAGAAAGCAGCTTATTAAGCTATAGTAACAACCTTAACAATATAAGCTGAGCTTTTTACACTAAAGTATATAGCAAAAGAATTTATAGCGCTGAAAAAATTATTAAAAGAACTTAAGCTTATAGTTTTAAGAGCTTAAAAGATCTTCTATAACAACTAGCAGACTTTAAGCCTAGTTGTTAGAAAGTAAAAAAAAATTACTACTAAGCTTTATTATGTTAATATATAAAATATATAGCTTTACTAAGAATACGCTGAAAGCTTATTGTAAATTAAGTATTTGCTAATAGCTAAGATGCTAGCTAATAGACTTACTAAGTACTTGTTAAGGCAAAAGCTTAAGTACTTTAAGAAGCTTATTAATATTAAACGCGTGTCTTATAATTAATTATAAGAAAAAAGGAGCATAAAAAGAGATAAGAAAATTATTGAATTATTGGAGTAGATTAGCTCTCTACCTCTATAGAACTTATAGGTTTCTAGGAGAATAACTTTTTCCTAATAAGTTTTTAAGTAACTAGGAGATTAACTAGCTTATCTAATAGCTTTTTAGCGCGTAGACGACGCGTAAGGAGACTGTTAGAAAAGCTAGTAGGCTTTTTCTAGTTATCCTAACCTTTCTTCTTACTTTTAAGGCTCTCTCTAGCTTGTTTTTTTAGCTACTTACTTTAAAAGCACGTAAACTGCAGCTTATAAGCTTTTTAGCCTACTTACTTTATAATTTATTAGTATAAAAAATATAAGAAAAAAGTATAAGAAGAGCTTACGTAGGCGCAATTTTCTAAAGCTTAGTAAAAAGTTTTCTAGCTAAAAAGAAACTAATTTAAAGGCTTTAATTGTTAGTAGAAGCTTAAAATACAAAAAAAAATATATAAGACTTTATAGGTTTTTCTATTAAAGTACTGCTAGTAGCGTGTTTTAGCGCTAAATAACCTGTCCTAATAAGCTCTATTAGAGCTACTAAATAAAGCGCTTTTAATACACTTAAAACAAGATATATTATAATATGCACTAAGTTTGCCTTAGTAACTAGGAGTTGCTGCTAGAGTCTTACGCCTATAGGCAGTTTTAACTAAAGTTTTAACCTTGCCTACACGCTTTTTAAAGGTATAGGCTAGTGCTACACTTAAAGCAGCACTAGTTAACTTTACGCAAGAAGCGCGTTTTAAAGGCAGCTACGCTACTAGAGTAGGTAACGGCAGCAACGGCGAGGGCCAGGGCGTAGGCGAGGGCAAGGGCGACAGCAGCAGCAGCGCGCGCGCAGCAGCACAGGCAGCGGCGCAGGCAGCAGCAGCTTTTTATAGTTTTAACTTCTATATAAAGTTAGTAACTAAATAGAAAGAGTGCTAAAACAGAGCTAAAAGCTATATAGAGGTATAGAGTAGCGCGTAGTAAGCCTAAAAAGCTATATAAAAGTATAGTAATATTTACAAAAGCAATTAATATTGCTTTTAAAAAGTTTAGACAAACTTATAAATAATACTTATAGTAGCTATAGTAGTATTAAATACTAAGCCTAAAAAGCTTAAAAATTTATTATTGTTGTTACGCCTTGCGCTAAGCTACACGTGCGTAACACGTTGCGCGGTGCGCTAGGACTATATAGAGCTTTGTATAAGTAACTAAGGTCTTAGTTACTTAGAGGGTGTATTGCATCTAAAATATACTATCCTTAAGGCCTAAGGCCTCCTTAGGCCTAAGGCTAGGCGCCTGTTAGCTTACGCACTAAGCGCGCGCTAGCTAACCTTACGTTAGAGTATCTACGCTAAACTTATAATCTTATACCTAAGCTTGTTAGGATACGTGTTAAACTCCTCTAAGTTTAACAACAGCCTTTCTAGGTTAAGTCTATATAAACAGCACGTCTTAGACGCAGTTAGAAAGATAAAATTAGAATTAATTATTTGGTTCTCCTAAACTACTGTTACTAGCTCCTAGTTCTCTACATTTTTTTTTCTAGAAACTCATAATATCTTTTAATAAGTTCTATACTTTATATAATACTAGAGTAACTATGTACAAGGTTATAATAGTATTATCTTATAATTACTTTCTACAATTCTTTTAGTATACTGTGTATAATTTGTAAAATTGCGTTTAACGTCTTAGCTAGTTCGAGTAATTTGTTTTTATTAACTTTAAGTATTATAGTATTGAGAATTTCCTTTATTCTTACAATATTATGTTGTTAGCTAAGAGCGTTAGCTCTACTGTTGTCTTTTTCTAGTATATATATAATCTTAAACTTGTACCATTTAAGTAATTTTAACTATTTTACTTATTGTTAGTTACATACTTTAGTAGTTATAAAATTAACTAAGTTCTTATAATCTATAAATTTTATAAGTTCTAAGCAGCTTTTTATATATGCTCTCTAATACTGTAAACATGTGTTAGAGTATTGACACGCGGATTACCCTGTTGATTAGGTGATCTTAGTATGCTATTTACGTAACGGCCCCACTAGCGTCTATATAAACAGGCTAGATTATCTTATGTCTTTTTAGTAGTTATTGGACACTTTGTTGTGGCATTTAGTTAATTAATATACTTATTTTCTACTTAGGTAATTAAGCAATTACTCCTTCTTAGCTCCTACAGTTATAAGCCTAATTGCTTAATTATAGTATTAATTCCTACTGCGCAATTAGCAAGCTAGAAGGTTAACTGTTTAATTATAAACTTACTTTCCTCTATTTTCTCTTATAGCACGGCTAGTAGATTGCTGCGGCTGCTGTACCTTTTACCTACTTAATTATATAATTATCTTTCTACTAATTTATCCTATAACCTACAGGCTACTATTATTATTCGCACAGCTACTAATTAACTAATCCTGTGCTTACTTTAATAATAATCTACGGTGTAATTCTACAAAGCGTTATACTAATAAAGACCTTTTTAATACACCGCTTATTACATTAAGAGTAATTCTTAAATCTTAATTTAACTAGCTAACTTAGTTTACTTTATTAAGACTGCACTACTTAAAAAAAGGTATTTAGAATTAAGTTAATTCAAATTTCCTAGACGTGCGCTTAATAGATAACTAGGAGCTTTAGTATTTTAAGTTGCCTAAAGATATTAAAAAGCCTATTACTCTACTACCTAGCGCAAGCGCTTAAGAACAAAAGTATTAAAAGATTACTTAACGCAAATATAAGGCTTATATAATTAATACTAAGTATAAGAAGAATAATTGCAATAAGCTAGTAAATAAGTATAAGGTACATACTACTTAATAAATAAGAAAGGTTGCTAAGGTTACTAATATTAAGAACTAGATTAGTAAGACTGCATATCTAGACCTGCTGTTCAACACCCTAATAAGCATAATTATTTAAAACTAAACTAGTTTTTAAGTCTTAGTAAAGATTCTAAAAAAGGATCTTGTTTCTATAAATTATAATACCTAGTATTTAATTAGGGCTCAATATAGATCCTACTTAGACAAGGCTTGCTAGAGATAAATAGGCCTTAAGTATTAGTTTACTAAGTAGCAGCTCCTGTATCAATAAGCATTAATCTACTTGCTACTTAAAGTTGTTAGACTATTAGTAGTTACTAATTTCTTAGATGCTTTAGGTACTAAAATTGCACTAGACTAGTTACGCAAAAAGCGTGGTAAGCTAGTATAAGTAATAGTTCTTAGTTAAGCTTTTTTAACTTTTCATAACTTAGAAAAATTTTTTAGTATTTTATTATAAGATTAGTTAACTATCTCTTTAAAAAGAAAAAGACACGTAGTGTTCTAAACTAAATTTAAATTAAAAATAGCTTAATTATTAAACGCTTTATAGCTAAGTAAAAGTAGTAAGTAATTATACTTCTACTTTTATAAGCTAAGTAAACACACCTCAATACTACCTAACTACTTTTAACTTTAAAATATAGTTATAGAAATAAGCTCTACTAATAATATACTAAATAAACAATTAGATAACAATTAAAACAAGATTGTTAAGCAATAAAATAGTAATAGATAGGCAACGCTGCAGACTTAGATTAAGAAAAAGGGCTAGAAGGCTAGCACTAGCAAACTAGCTGCTAATAAACTAAGTAGTGTATATTCTAGCTTATTAATTTTAGCACTAATAAACTTAAGAGACTTAATTGAAGAAATTAGTCTAAACGTGTTTAGCGTAGCTTTTACTTTTTATACGTTATTTCTTTGTACAATTATAGATATTAGAGTAGTAGTCTACTTAGTTAATAGCATAGATTACTTAGTACTAGGCACTTATTATAAAAATATTAAACACAAATCTGTTGAGGCAGGCACTTAATCTATTCTATTTACTAGAATAGGAAACAGGCTGCTTAAGAACGTCTTACATAGCAAAGCTAGCCCTAAAATAGCTAATTCCTTACTTACTAACGTTAAGTTTGTATTAGGTTTCTACGTTAATATTGTCTTCAAAGCATAGCTTAAGCAGGTAGGCATTTAGTACTTAGAATATGATTATACTATAGAATTTAAAATAATTAAGAAGAACATAGTTTTAATTAACCTAAAGTATTACTCTAATTTTTTATTTATTAAATATAAATAACTTCTTTATTATATTGCTTAACTATTGCTAGTAAACGCTGTAGCATAATTGAGAAAGTCTTAGGTGTGCACTAGTAATAAAAATCCATAGTATTAATAATTAGAATACTTAGAACAACAAGCTATTAAAGCCCTAGCCTACTTGGCATAGAACGTTAAAATTACTAGCAAGAAGCTATTAAAAAATAATTATTACGCAGCAGCTTATGCCTAACAAGTAATCTTGTAGTAACTAAAAAAAAAATTACATAACTTTTTTATTAAACCTTATAAGATCTATTTAATTTTCTAATTATTTAATTGCTTAAGAAATAGGCACTAATTATTAAGGAAAACTACTTAGGCAAGCTATATAATAGTGATATTAATTTAAAGACACTAAATAATATTATACCTATAATTAAAGGCTTTACTATAAGGATTAAGAAGCAATATTAGCAGAAAATTATAAAGATTTATTAAATAACAACACTGCTACACTACTTTAGAAAATGTAATTAAAATATAAGTAATAGGTAATATAGAACAATTATAATTAAGATACTACTACTATACACTTATAAGCCTAATAGCTCTGCAAAAAGAGCTAGCTAAAAGCTATTAAAATGCGTATAGGTGCAAATCTACTACCTAAGCTCTAGCTAGTAGTTATAGATACAGTTGCTTACTTGCATAAAATAAGCTTTTAAAATTTATAGCTATTAGTACTTTAACTAAGTGCTTAAAGAATAGTTATAAAAATATTTCTACTACTATGAACTACTAATAATTAGACATTAGACTACTAATTTATGCCTAGACTAGAGTAGAATTTACGCGTACAGCTACTAAGCCTATCTATTAAACAAAGAGAGGGTAGCTAAATATAATTATTGAAAATTTAAAATTAATCCTTGCGGCTATATTAGTTATTTGGCTAGTTATTAAGCCTCTAATATATATTTTATATAAGTACTAACTCTTAATTAAGTAATTACTACCTATAATGTAACCTTTAATAAACAGTTGTTCTATAAAACAAATTACAAGAAAAAGCTACTAAAGAATTAAGTAATTAAAATTATAATATTTTTTTATAATAGCAAGCTAGTTAATCTAGAACACAACTTATAAGTCCTTCTACCCTTTATAGTAGAGTAAATTAAAAAACATAGCTAACTACTGATTTTTTAAAAGTAATCTATCTACTATCTTAAATAGTAAGAAAGGCCTGCCTACTAAGTATAAAAGTAAATAAGAAGACGCTAAGTAAATAGAGCACAGGGCTAGTATATTATTAGAAATTTGCTTAAATTAGTAGCAAGATACTAGTCTTACTACCCTAAAACTAACTTCTAAACTAGAGACTCTAGAGAGCAATACCATAATTAATTACAGAGTATTTAATAGTTAAACAGTAGTACGCTTACTTAGAGAAGCTAACCTATTGATATCTAAAAGTAAGGAGCCTTCTTTATACAAGCTTGATAACTTATCACTAGTTTAATAGTCTATGCTTAAAGACTTTAATACGCTAGCTAATTAAGATAAAACTCTAACTTAAAGAAAGCATGTTATAAACTATAGATTATTTTATATTTTAAGATCTTAGGTCTTATATAGTAAATAGAGTAAGTAATTATAAGCTTAAATTTTACTTACTAGATATAGTGCTAGAATTGCTAGTAAAAGCCTAAATTAGCTTATAAATTGTTATCTTCTACTACGTAAGCTAGGCGGCGGGCGTAAGCATAAAGACGTAACTTAAAATCCTAATAATTAACTAGAAGGTAAAAGTATAGGTAGTGTTAACATATTAATTACAAATTATAAAAATTTATTATAAATTATTTTTTATAATACTTACTAACTAGGTTTATAAGTAACCTAGGAAGACTAAGTAAGCTATAAGACTTTTAATTATATAGTCATAGCAGCTTTGCTTACTAAGTATAAACTAAATATAAGAAATACTTAACTATATTATTACAATTTACCTAAACTACTAAAATTATAAAAGCAATACTTTATTATTTTATAAGGGCTTTATTTAAGGATGCTTATAAGAAAGAGATTAATTAGCTAAGTAAAAGTAAGACTTAGACCAAGATATTAAAGAAGAAGTAGATAAGTATTAAGTACTTATAAAGTAAGGTTTAAACTTATTACGTTAATTTAAACAGCTTTTTTTTTAAATGCAAGGCGCAAATTATTATAAAAGGTAATTCCTAAAATAAAGAATTAATTAATTTAATACATACTACTACGTTAGTAGCTAAGTCCTTTAGAGCAGCAATAGCTATTACTACTAAAAATAATTTAGAAATTAAGTAATATAATGTTAGAAAAGCATTTCTTAATGCGTTAATTATAGTAGACAACTTAGTAATTTAAAAAATGCTTAATAGCTTTAAGAAGCCTAGAAAGTATATATAGCTTAACTGCGCACTTTATAAATTATAAGACTTACTACTATTATAGTATAAGATGTTCTTAGAATTACTAATAGAAATTAGACTTATTACCTTACTAGAGAAACCCTGCCTATTTTTTGATTAAAAAAGGAGAATTCTAGTTTTATTTTATATGAATAATATCTTACTGCTCTTTGCAAAAAATTATAAGTAGAAAGTACTAAATCTTTAGTTAAAGATTATAAACAAGTAAAAAGTATAGAAGTAAGGATTAGTTAAATAGTTTTTTAGTATTTAAGTAATTAGAAATTATAAAAAGCAAACAATCAGGCTTATATATAATATATATATTAATAGAATTATAAAGAAGTTTTAGCTAGAAAATAGCAGCTTTCTAAAGACTTTACTACTATTAAAGAAGCTAATTAAGAACACTAGCAAAGCAACTAAGTAAGAGTTTAAAACCTACTAAAAAAAAAGTTAAATTAGTGCTATATATGGCTATTATGCTTTAACTAAATATTGTTTACTTAATTTTAAAGCTCTTACACTTCCATGCAAACCTTAGTAATTAATATATAAAAGCTATTAAATAAGTAATTATTTACCTCTATTAGACAAGATAGAAGGCGATTTAATGTAGAAACTATAATAGCCTATACCTAATAATTGCATGCAATGCTTCCTTTATAAATAATTAAAAAACTAGTTAATTATCCTATAGATATATAGCTATTCTATATAGTAGTCTAAAATTTGAAAAGGCAGCTTAGCAGACTATATTAACTACGTTAACTACTAAAGCTAAGCTACTTACTATTGGAGTATTTACATGCGGATCACCCTGTTAATCAGATTAATCCTGGTAAGCTGTTCAGACTGTTCACGTGACGGCCCCGCTAGCGTCTATATAAACGGGCCAGATCGTCTTAAGTCTCTTCAGGAGTTATTGGACACTTTGTTGTGGCACTTAGTTGATTGATACATTTACTTTCCACTCAGGTGATCGAACAATTGCTCCTTCTCAGCTCCTAAACTTACCTTTAAGCAAACTACTAAAGAGGCTGTAGCTTTTAAACACCCTTTTTCGCAAACTATCTTTTCATTTAAAAAAAGTTTAGATAGTCTAGTATAGTAATAAATAAATAATTAAGCTTATAGTTAAAATGAATAAGTAGATTAGCACTTATTCAAAATATGTAGATATACAAAACATGTAGCTACAAAAAAAATATACTTAAGAATTATTTTAAGTTAAGTACATAGAAATAGTAAATATACTAGCTAATAGACTAAATAGGTTGCTTACCTAACAATAGTTTAAAAAGTTTAAGTAGTTGCTTAACTTTTAGCAAGGCAAGCACTTAATTAAAAGTAATAATAATTAATAAGTAAAAAATTTGTATTAAGTAGTAATATTTATAAACCAGACTAAGTTTTTTTTCATTGCTTAGAAAGACTAAAAGATTAATAAGCTAAACTGACTAAAAACTAAGAACTAGAACTAAGAATAAGCTTACTAGTAAGTATTAGAGTTATTATACTTACTAGATCTTATTAGCAAGTCTTTCTTAGCTTATTAAGCCTTAGTAAGCTTAAGCGTATTATTAGCTATTTTAGCTTAAATAGCAAAAGTCTATAAGCAAGTAGCATAAAGGCGCAATTCTAATCTATTACTTCTGTAAATTGATTTGCTAGATAATTATTGTCTTACACTAGCATACTTATATAGTCAGTCTACGTAATAATTAAAATAATAATTAGGAACGTAATTATATAAAGTAATTAGAGAAGGTATTCTCCAAGCATACTACTTTTAAAGTATTAATTAATACTAAAAATACTACTATTACTGCTATAGCTAAAGCTGTTGTTGCTGCAGCTATTGTAAATTATAAGCTAGCTGTTAAGTAAGCTATATTATAATTTAACTAGAGTTGTATGTAGTATTATAGAGCTTATATCTTTAATTAAAAGCGCTTACTAGAGCAGGAGCAAGAGCGGGTAGTAAAAGCTAAGCTGTAAAACTGTAAAACAATATCTTTCAAGCGTAGCAATTTTTAACTAAAGCTTCTTTGCAGAAGGTTTTTTAGTAAATATAATACTGCTATTAATTTTTTTACAGCAAGTAGTAATATTACTAAGCAACTTATACTTGTTAATTTAGTACTTATTATTATTCTATCTTTTAAAACTAGTCAGCAGCCTAAGCAAGAAGCTTAAATAAATAAAGACTTACTTCTTTATTCTTATATATAGCTATAAAATAATTAGTATAATTGTTATTAATAGTATAGCATGTGTAAAACAAGCAACTGCTATAGCAAGTGCTACTTTAACTACTAGTCTAAACCTAGTCAAAGCAGCGCTTAGTATATAAACTATTAAGTATTTTCTTTAGACAGCGCTTATAGAGAGGAACGCAAGAATATAATACATTAGTAGTAATTCTTAAAAAGCTTGGAGGCGCCTTTTTTAGGTAGAAAAAGGCGCGTTACGCCTTATAGATAGCTTAATAGGCGTATATAGGCTATTGCTATTGTTATATTACTATTCTCTAGACGTTGCTTAAGCAGTAAGTTGCTTTGACTTTTAAATAAGCTTTTAGATAGTCTAACTTTTACACTAGCTTAATTTCTTAGTTAGGCTCTTAGTTTAATTAAAAATTAAATAAGGGCTTAATAGTAGACTTACTTAACAAGTAAGTAGAATAATCTTTAAGTAAAGCTACTAGAACTCTTAGGGTACGTATATAGATTAAAAAGTAAAAGTAATAAATTTCTATTATTTTAAAGATTAGCTGCTTACTAAATTTTATTATTAAATAAGCTTTAACGCGTATAGTACTTATACTTAGCACTATTCCTATATTGCTAGTAAAGGCTTTTTAAGTAACACTTACGCTTAGTACTATTTGAGGCAAACTATACTACAAAGATTAATAGCTTAATTAGTAAAAAAAATAGTAAGGTAATAGAACTTACTATATCAATAGTAGTAGAGGCGCGTTAAGAATTAAGAAGACTTAGTAATTAACATTATAGCAAGGCTAAAGGTTTTAAAAGAGCAGTAGACGTAATTAGTATTTATAGTAATTACGCATAAACTATTTATGCAATTTTTAGAGTCTATTTAATATTTTAATATTATAATAAGACTAAGCTGCTTGCTTAATAAAAACAACATTACAATATCACCACGGAGATAAAAGATTAAGTAGTAGGACTAAGATTATAAGAAGACCTCTTGATTAAAAACATTAATCTAGTAAGGATTAACTCCTTGCTTACAGCTTAGATTAAAGGATTCTTACTAATCTAGGGGGTGTGTTAGAGTATTAACACGCGGACCACCCTGTTCATTAGGTGATCCTAGTAAGCTATTTACGTGACGGCCCCGCTAGCGTCTATATAAACAGGCTAGATCGTCTTATATCTCTTTAGTAGTTATTGGACACTTTGTTGTAGCACTTAGTTGATTAATACACTCATTTTCCACTCAGATGATCAAGCAATTGCTCCTTCTCAGCTCCCACCACATGCAATAATAGCCAGTAGCTTTTTATTATAAACGTTGTATTATTTTTCTAGTCTAGAAAATATTAGTAAATAGTACGTAATTAGGTACTACTTACTTTTATATAACTAACTAGTGTAGCCTTTTACTATAAAGTCCAATGCATTAGTCTTAAAGCGCAATAGTTGTCTTACTTAAAATATTCTAAAGCATAGTAGTTTTATGATTAGTTTTTTAAGCGTCTAGAAGGCGTTTTCAACTTTTTTACTTCACTTAAAAGTTATTTTCTTTCTTATAAGTCTTATTAATAAAATAGCAATCTTAAAGTAGTTCTTAATAAACTATTAGTTAAAGTTTAAGATTTTTAAAGATAATTATATCTTCTTAACTGTTGCTAGCTATAGCTATTTTTTAACTACTTATATCTTTTTTCCACTTATTAATACTTTCTATGCTTTAACTGTATAACTTAAAGAAGTAATTTTCTGTTGAAGAATTTGCAATTTTTTAGTTTAAGTTAAAAGTTAAACTAGTCTAGGCACCTTAGTACTGTGTAAATACAGTTAATATAATCTCTTAAGTTCTTAAAGTATACAAGAATGTTATCTAGTTATACTATAACAAAAATATTAAGATAAGCTCTTAATATATTATTAATAGGTTTTTAAAATATTGTTAGAGCGTTTATAAGCCTAAACAGCATAACAGAATATATCTAGTATTTATCTTATATTTAAAATACTGTCTTTTATTTTTTACTTTTCTTGATATTAATAAAGTAGTATTGTTTTAGAAGTTTAGTGCTGTAAAAACCTTAGTGGCCAATAATTAAATTTAAAGCTTTGTAATGTTTAGTAATAAGTATTAATTTTTTACTATAATATTATTTATTGTGCAATAGTCTACGCATATTCTTAGTAGCTTATTCTTTTTTAGTATAAAGAGTATTAAGAATCTTGCTAGAAATATTAAAGGTCTAATATATCTTTTTCTTAGATTTTTATCTAGCTTAGTTCTTAGATCGTTAAGTTTTATTTTTAATAATTAATAAATTAGCCTAAAGATTAAAGTCTTCTTTTCTTTTAGAACTACTTTGTAGTTCTAGAGTTAGTATCTTAGTAAGGCTGTACTATCTACTACTTTTATAAAGATTTGTTAGAATTTTTTATACTTTTTTAAAAATTTTAAATTTATACGCTTTTTGATTACTTTAATTTCATAATTTAAGAGTTCCTTACTAGTAACTTTTAAGTTAAACCCTTGTGTTAGAAGGCTATTTTAAGTTGAGGTTTACTATTTCTTAGCAATATTATTGATTGTTTCTTTATTTACTATTATAGTTAATAGATGTGTAAGCTAGCTTATAGTTGCGTCTAATTTATAGTACTTATATAAAAACTTCTTTAACTTTTAATTAATTGATAAGTTGTATTCTTGTAACTAATGAAGTCTTAGTATAATATTGTAAGTAGCTAGTCTAAAAAGGTTTAGGTCTGTCTCCTTTTAGTGTCTTTAGATGTAGAGCGTTACTCTAGTAACCTTGTAATTAATAGTTGTCTTACCTAGTATAAGCTAACTATTAGCTATATGTAGTAAGTAGAGTTTTTATTTCTTTAGTAGTTGTAGGCTACTACTTATACTACTTAAGCAGAAATATAGTTAGCTTGTGCGCTAGAATCTACTAATACCTGTATTTAATGTTTGTTAAGCTATACTATAAACTTAAGGAGGCTTAGGGAGTTTAGTATGTTAATTACTCTAGTAGTTCTAGGTATCTAAGGCGTTTGTTTAAAGGAGACTATATGCTAAATTTATAAAACTTCTTAGCAACTATATATGTTGCGGATTCAATCTCCTTATTTGCATTCTAGAAAGATCTGTACTTACGCAATAGCTTGCGTAGTAGATGATGCAATATCTTGCAATCTTATGTAATCTCACGTGATAGATTGCGTAGTTGCTGTAGATCAATTAAAAACAATACTAAGTAGTACTAGTAGCGTAATAGCTTCTAGTAACTAATTAATCGTAGGTTGATTGTAGATTCTAGGTGTGATTTTGAGCACCTAGATCCTGTAGAGAAACAGCTAAGTAGCTTAACCTCTAACACGCCCCCTTAAGCTAGGAAGCTATTTTGCTAGTAATTTTAGATATATTAACTAGATTTACACCTAGTAAAAAATCTCGAATTTTATTAGAACTTATAGCCTTTATAAGACTATCTGCTAGTAGGCAGCTTGTATTCTAATATACTAGCTTAATTTGTTCTGCTTCTACCTTCTCGTGTATGGAGTAGAATTGAATATTAATATGCTTTATTCTAGCATAGTAAGTAGGATTTCTTAACAGTTGTATTGCGCTTTAGCTGTTAGAGTAAATTGTAGCAGCTTTTATTAATTTAATTTAAAATAGCTGCTGAATCTTATTAATAAACTAAGATAAATAAATACTCTATTTAGTTGCTTCTTTGTAGGCTTTAAACCTAGCCTCTACGCTTAATAAAGCTACTGTTAGTTGCAACTTTAATAGCTTCGAAATGGCGCTAAAAGATCTGTTAATTTCTAGCAGAAATATATATCCTAAAGTAGATCTTCTGCTATTACTATTACCCCCCTAATCTGCATTACTAGAGCTTATTAATTTAATCCTAGGCTCTGCTTTTAATAGTGCAAATTGTGCAGAGTTATATAGCAAGCCTATTTGTTTAGTTTAAGCTATATAGCCCTACAAATAATCTAAGCTGCTAAAATGCTTGGTACTTAGATTAGCCATAAATCTTAATGTCTTTTAGCATAGCTTTCTAATTATTCTTTTTCAGCTTTATATTCTACTAAAGTAGTAATTTCCTAAGCTTAATATCTAGTTTATTATATTTAGCTAGTAATCTCTAAGCGTAATTTTCTTAAGTAATAAAAGTTAATTAATTTAATCTAATCACCTGTACTCCTAGAAAATTAGATACGTCGCCTAGGTCTTTAATTTATCATCTACATAGGTTGCAATTATAATTTTTTGTTTAATATTAATATATGTAGCTGTATTAATAGATAGAGATTTAAATTGTGGTTAGCCTAGTAGGCTAGCTAATAGCTTTTACTATTATCTGCTAGCTTATTTTAAACTATATAAAGCCTTGTTAAGTAAGCAGACGTGCTAAGAATACTTTTAATCTTAAAAAATTTCCAGTGGTTTAATATAGATTGTTGTATTAATTAAAGCATTTAGAAATGCTTGTTTAATATCCTAGCTTTTATTTAGCTAGTTAAGCGTAGTAGCTAATCAAATCAATAGCCTTGTTAAATTAGGCCTTGTAGTATTAGCAAAAGGTTCCTTATAATTAATGCTAAACTTTTATTAAAAGCCTTTAGCTACCTAGCGCGCTTTGAATATATAGTTTTTGTTTTGTTAGTACTTTTTATACAAAACTTAACAACCTTTTAGAACTAATTAATCTGTAGGCCTTAGTACTAGCCACTTAGTGTTGTTTTTTTATAGTAAATTTAGTTTTTTTTTATTACTGCTAAATATTTTTCTTTATCTTTGTGTTTAAGCACCTAATAAAAGTTTTTAAGATTATTTATATCCTTAGAAGATAAGTCAATATTTTCTAGAATTATATTCTTAGAACTAGCAGCTTGTATAGTTAGAGATAATTAAAATAATGTAGCTTTGTTTTTTACTAGAACAATTAGATTTTTTTGATTACTATTATTGAGTTTAACTGTTTATATTTGATGTTCTAACTATTTACTTGTTTATCTTTATTAATTTGATTAAGGATTTAATTGTTTTTTAACTGCAATTTTAAATTAGATGAAACTTAATTATTAAATACTTTTTTTAATATTTTAACGTGTCTTATAGTTGTAATCTTGTTTAATTTAAGATTAATAAAGTCATATAGATTATTTGGTACACAGGGTTAGTCTACACTTATCTAGACTTAGTCTATATTAGAGCGAGGCTAATATATAGAGTAGTCTGTAAGGTATTGTAGGAATAATTTTAAGTAAAAAAGAGTTATTAATATTAACTAAAGGTAAGCAATACTAATTCTTTAAAAATAGAATAACTAGTTAACAATCTATGTAAAAAAAAAACTATTTAAGTTAACTATAATAAGTGTAATAATAAAATCTATTACATCTTTATACTTGTTGCCTTTGTCCTGCTATCCTGTACATCTCTACTAAGAGGGAGGTATATAATAGCGCTGCTATCCTTTTATGTATATCTATCCTAGATAGTTAGCCTTAGCAGAATAGTAATTACGTAATTAGCGCCCTGCGCAGATTATTGCTTTTTAGCGTAAAAGCTAGTTATCCTGTAACTATTACTTATATAATAAGAAGAGAATTTCTCTTATTACTTATAACATTATCCCCCCTCTTAGGTATATTGTTTTAATACTTTAGAATATTATTTTTCTATGCCGCGTGTTAGATTGCTAGCTATATATAAGGTTTTGGTATACCTATTATGTTATATGCTTATTTTCCTTTACGCCTTCCTAACTATACACAAGGTTTTATCTTCTTACTATTCTTACTTATAGAACTTTACTTTTAAGTGTTGTGTTTATACTAATTATATAAAAGAGCTAAGTCTAGAAATAGCTTTTTGTTGTAAGTAGTGTAAAGTAAAACACTTTTACTACTTTATAGATACTATTACTAGCTGTTGCGCTAGTTATATTCTTATAGAAATAAAGTGTAGTTTATTTATTTCTAAAAAAGAGTAAAAGAAAGTTTAGTATAAAAAGTATAAAAAGTAGCTTAAAGTTACACGTCTAAAGGCTTAGTTAGCTTAAAGTAAGCTAGAGCTTCTAGAGACTAAAGCAAAAAAGTAATTATTTGCTAATTAAAATTTTGCTATTCTAAATCTTTGGAATTGTGCAAAAAAACAAGCTAAAAAGAACTCTACCTCTAGTATAGACTTTCTAACAACTAAACTATTGCTATTTAGATTATTAACTAACATAGGCTAGTTATAAGCTAACGCTTTCTTTAATTTTTTTTTAATTACTTTCTTTTTTTAAAGAACCTAGTTTTTTCTTTTTTAAGTATCTTTAATACTACTTAAGTACTTATAACTTATAGTTTATTAAAAAAATTTTAGGTTTTAAGTATTTTAACTTTCTAGCTATTCTTACTACTTAACTAAGTATTTCTACTAACAACTAATTTTCTACAAGTTCTTAATCTTGTTTACTTTATACTTATTGTTTTTAAGCTTTATATTAGTAGCTAGCTTAGCATCTAGAGGTGCTTTTTCTGAAAGTTATTTGTAAAAGATAAAGTAAACGTATATGCTTAGTAGTAATTAAAGTTTTTAGTTAATATTGCTTATTTCTTTTAGAATTTTAAATAGTTCTACTTAGAGGTTTTTTAGTTTTCTATTTAGTTGCTTAGTTTTTAAGTTGTATTGTAACAAAAAAACTTTATTTCTTTTTTTAAAAGTTAATTTTTTAATTCTTTGCTTATTAGCTGCTTTAGCTATTATAAAGATTTTATAAGCTATGTTTTTACTTAGTTTTTTGTATAGCTTATGCATTAAGTAGGCTTTGTTATTTACGCCTACTGTAATACTCTTAATATTCTTTAAATTTTAATAAGTAGCTAGCTTATGTCTATAGTTCGCGTAGTATAGCAAGTGCTTTATAGTTACTAACTTTATGCTGTTGTAGGATAATTATGCTATTAATAAAAGTTTAACTTGGTTATTTTACAGCTTATTAGCGTATATCTTTAGATTTTATTCTAGTATTTAGTTTATTTAGTCTGTCTAGCTATCTATTTTAAAGTAGAAGCTAGTTAGTAGCTTCTTCTTTTTACTTAATTTTACTAGAAATGTGTTTTTATACTTAAACGTAAATAGTTTATTATAATTAGTAATAAACTCCTTAAATATTTTATACTTGAACACTAGTACTTTTGTAACTTTGTACACGTAGCCTTCTACTATAATAGCTTTTTTTATAAGCACAAATTTTGCTGCTTTAGTTAATCTAATAAAAATTACTAAAATAGTATTGTAAAGTTAAGCTAATTCTAGCTTTAATAACTTTAAAAGCTTTACTATAAAGTTTATTATTATACTACTTTATAGTTTTATTCGTAGCTATAAGAGTTGTAACAAGCTATAAAGCTTATATTTTTTATACTTATTCTAGTAATAAGCTAAATAGTTGCTTAGAACATTCTGTACTTTTACTTATAAGCGCAGTATTGTAAATACCTTAGCTAGTTGCTTAACTATTTCTTTAATTACTATATGTCTATATTTTTAGCAGTTATACAGTTTCTTAATAAAACTTAATTCTATATATAAGAGTAGAAATATTTAATTTCCTTAAACTATATTTTAGTACTCTTATTTATTTTATAGTAGTTTATTAAAGCTGTTTTTTTTAAGCTTAAACTACTAGTTAGCTGCTTTCTACTACTATTAATATTGTAGTGTTTCTACCTGCTTAGCTACCTTAGCTACCTTAGCTAGTTTTAGCTAGTTATAACATGGACAGCTATCTAGTACTTTTTTAAATATAGCGTTATAAAGTTCCTTATAACTTTCCTTGCGAAAGTTAGATTTTCTGCTTAAAGTATTTACTACTTTATTAAGTATTTTAGCGTAGTATGTTATTTTAAAGTTAAACTAAGCTAACATTTTAGCCTATTAAACCTGTTATCAGTTAAGTTTCTTTATTATTATAAACCCTGCTAAGTTCTAGTAATTAGTAAAAACCTTACTTTAGTGTAGTAGTTCTAATAAATAGACTTCTTACTATTTGAAGAAATTAACTACTTTTAGTAGCTTCTTATTATAAACGTTATAGTTAAGTTCTGCTCTAAAAAACTTTTTTACATAGTAGAACACTAGTCTCTATTTCTTGTCTATACACTACTATAATAGTACAGCTCTAGGTATATAATTTAACGTATTAGTTTTAACTTACGTCTTTTATTTTAAGTTATATACTTTTAGTACAGGTACTTTGAAGAATATTTGTTTAATTTTCTAAACGCTTTCTATTATTTTTTATTTTAAGTAAATCTTATTTTATTTTATAGTTTTTAAAAGGGGTGTAGTAATCTTTAAGTAATCTTTAATAAACTTCTAATAGTAGTTAATAAATTCTAAAAAAGAATATATATTCTTAACTATTTTAAGTGTTGGCTCTTTTTGTATAGCTGTAATTTTTTTTATTTTTTTTAATCTCTTTATAAATATTATAAAGCTTAGGAATTCTGTTTTCTGAATATAAAGTTTGCACTTCTCTAGCTATAGGTACAGCTTATAATCTTTAAGCTTTCTAAGCACTTTCTTAACATACTCTACATATTCTTTAAGTGTTCTACTAGAGTATACTAGTACATTATCTAAGTACGCTATAACAAAGATTCTAAGGTATTTATAAAGTATATTTTTAATAACTAATTAAAAGGTTACTAGTGCGTTTTTAATCAAAAAGGCATAACTATATATGTAAATAGTTTATACTTTATTTTAAATGCTGTTATCTACTTATAACATTCTTTAATTTTAATTTAATAGAATTCTTCTAAAATATCAAATTTTGTAAACTACTTAGCTTTCTAGAATTAATTTATAAGCTTTAATTTTAGTAGTAAGAAATAATAATTATTCTATATTGTGCTATTTAATCTCTTAAAGTTAATATACAATTACTACTTCTTATTAAACTTTTATATATATAAAATAAGTAAAGCTATTAGGCCTAATTGTAGTTAAATAAGTCTCTTTTTTAAATTCTTCTAAATAAAATCCCTTAGCTTAGCATTATGCTTAGGCAATATTAAGTACATTAGTTTTAAGCTTAGCTTAGCTTTATTATTTAACATGATTTTATAATTTTAATTTTAATAGTCTACTAGCTTTATAGCCTTATTTTTCTTAAAAGGTTTTCTCAACTTATTAGTATAATACTCTTTTAGTATTTCTAGTAGTAAAAGTCCTTTTTTTATAGTTACAACTTACTTTGTTTAAATAACTTCTATTTTCTAAGAGTTTTTTGTATAAATATTTTCAATTTTATACAGCAAGCTCTTACTAAATCTCCTATTTAAATCTAAGCTTTAATTTATTAGGCGTATTTCTTTACGTACTCTAGCAACTTTATATATAAGTTTTTATTTTAGTATTATTTTTATTTGCTAGTTAATAGCAAAGGTATATATGTCTAACTAATTATAACTAATTAATATGTTTAGTTCTCCTAAATCTATTTTATTAATATTTATCTAGTAATCTATACCTACTATCTATAGCTTTATTAATTTATTTTTCAACTATATTATACTATCTCTATATTCTATAGGTTTCCTATAAGCTAGTAATATTAGAATTAGTTTCTTTTTAACTTAGTACAGTATGTTGTGTTTTTCTACTACTTATAAAGAAATTATTATTTATATAGCTCTACTGTTCATAAGCGTCTATATTTTCTAACTATTTATAAATACAATTGTAAGCAACTACTTTACCTAAACTTTAGAATTTTATACATTTTTTAAAGATATTTTAGGTATGCCCTTACTAGTGTAACTTTATTTTTAGTAGCATTTTAGTTTTTTGCCTGCTTACTTTTCTTCTTTTTAGAAAAGTAGCCTACACTATACTTAGTGCTATAGTATATTAAGTAACTATTATTATAACAAAAGCTTTAATAAAAGTTTTAGTGAAGTATTTTTTACTTTAAAGCTTATTTTCTTAGCTCTAGCTCTTTTACTTTGTAAATTAGGTAGTCTGCTGCCTTATAAATGTTTAATAATAAGGTAGCATAGTAGTAGTTATCTACTTATTATACTTTCTTAAGTTACTATTAATAGAAGTTACATCTATCCTTATTTTATGTCTATAAGAGTTAGTAGTAGATTTTTACTTTCTTAAGTTTATAGAGGTAGTACTTATCTACTAAACATTTGTCTGCCTACAAGTTTAGGTAGTAGCACTAGTTCTAGTCTACTCTACACTTTTTCTTATCTTTCTTATAAAACTTATAATTAAGCTTACAGTTACACTAACACAACTCTTTATGCTTTTTTAGTACTTTTTACTTTTTTAGCTTTTTAGTCTTTAACTTTAGCTACTAAATTATTAAAGTAGAGTTATTAGTGTATTATTTAACACTTAACCTCTTTAGCATTTTTGCTAGTAATTATAATTTTTTAAATTATATATTTGTTAGCGTAGTGCGTTGTTATTTTATATACTTAACATTAGTTATTAGCTAATTATTTTAGCACAACTTTATTTTTACCTTTTTAAATTATTAGCCTAGGTTTGCTTAGAGTAAGAAATTTGTTATCTAGTTTCTATTATAGTACAATCTTATAGCTATTTATTAAGCATACTTTTTTATAGAAGTCTAAGTTACTTAAGTTATTATTTAGTTCTATCTAAACTAGGTATAGCATTCTTTATTTTATTATTTCAATTTTAATAGCTACCTGTTTAACTAGTTCATTTTTATAGTTTTAGTCAAAGTGTCTAACTTTACTATATTAAAAATATACCTTATTCTTATAATACTTCTAGCATTCTTTTTTAAAAAGACTATCTTACTTTCTTCTTTAAGTATTTTTATCTTTAGCCTTTTTTTATATTTTACTAGTTATAATAGCGTTGCTATCTTTATTATACCTGCTATGTTGCTTTTTTATATCAGCTATGCTAAGTTAAAAGTATATTTTCTAATATATTGTTCTTAAAGCTTATTATTAATGCGCGTAGCTAGCTTAACTAGCGCATATAGTATATTAGGCTTATTATAGTATATAAAGCTATTTTTAATATTCTTCTTTAGGCTTGCTTTAAATATAGTTTAAAGTGCTTTATTATTTTAATTAATTAGTGCTTATAGTTACTTAAATTCTACTATATATGCTAATGCTAACGTAGTCTGCCTTAACCAAGTAATTCTTTTTAGCCTAGCTCTTAGCGTCTACTTTTTTAAAAATATATTTTATTTTTTATTTAAACTTTATTTATCTTGTAAATAAGGCTTATATCTCTACTTCAACTTTTTCATATTTTATATGAAGTAGGTAGTTATTTATATAAAGTTACATCAAGTTAAAGACTTTGTCTTTTATATATATACTTGTTATAAAAAAAATTTTAATTAGTAAAAACTTTGTTATACTTACAGTATAAATTAGTATAAGTAAAAAATATTTATAATTTCTTTTACTTTTTTTATACTTTTTAAGTAATACTATTTTAAGTTTTCTTATAGTAATAAGTTGTTTATTTAAGGTAGCTATTAGCTAACTTAAAAGCTAATTAATTATATTTATTATAAAAGTTACTTGCTATGCTTAGATATAGGCCTGTTAGCTAAACTTCCTAATCTCCTAGGCACTAAAGTTATTTTTAGTATTAAAGTTAAATGTGTTACGCATTTTATTATTTTCTAACATTAGTTAACTTAGCGCAGAGAGTTTTAGACTTTAGGCTATATTATTCTTAGTAATTTTTTAAAATACTATTATAAATTTTAATTAGGCAGCTTGTTATTTAACTTGTTTACTAAAATTCTAGGTAGTTAAAGTGGTACACAAAGTTAGTCTACACTTATTTAGACTTAGTCCGCGTTAAGGTAAAGCTAATATATAGAGTAGTTTAAAATGTATTATAAAAATAATTTTAAGTAGAAAAATAATATTAATATTAACTAAAAGTAAGCAATACTAATTTCATAAAAAAAAAAATTACTAGTTAATAATCTGTGTAAAAAATAAACTATTTAAGTTAACTATCATAAGTGTAATAAGTAAATCTATTACATCTTTATACCTATTACCTTTTTCCTGCTATCCTATATATCTCTACTAAGAGAGAGATATGTAATAGCGCTGCTATCTCTTTATGCATAGCTATTCTAGATAGCTAGCCTTAGCAGGATAGTAATTACGTAATTAGCGCCTCGCGCAGATTATTGCCTTTTAGCGTAAAGGCTAGTTGTCCTTTAACTGTCACTTGTACGTATAGGAGAGAATCCTTCTTATTACTTATAATATTATTGTTAAAGTAGCTAGTTATATAATAAGGCTCAAGTGTAAAATTAGGTTTGCTATAACATTCTTTTAGCTCTTTTTTATATGCTAGAGATCTCTAGATTCTAATATTGCTAATATTTAGTTTATAGCAATTCGTAGCTTTAAAAAGCGTTTAGTAGTGTATTAAACTATAAAGAGTTCTATTATATAAGTATACTACTGTAAGTAGAGCTTCTACCTACAACTTTGTAAGCATATTTAACTTAAAAAGTAGAGCTCTTATTTTGTTAAACAGTGTTTTGTTAATTCTTTTAGCACTGTCTTTGCCTTATAAATGAAAAGAAGTAGTAAATTATAATAGAAATTCTTTTCTAATTAGGAGCTTTTGCAGATTAAGTATATTAAGCTTATTATTAAATTAAATTATTTTAATCCGCTTTTTATCTTGTACTTTAGCCCTTTTAATAAAGGCTTTAACTAGATTTACAAGCTCTAATTAGAAGTAAGAAGATTAACTTCTAAATATTTAGTTTTATAGTCTAGCAAGGTATTATAGTACTTATAGCCTATGTTACTTTCTAGCTTAATAGGACCTCCTAGGTCGTAGTAAATAATATTGCTAAATTTATTTATAGGCGTTATAATTAGATCTCTGCTAATCTTGCTAGCAAATTTGCTTTTTAAGCAAATTTTGCAGTTGCTTAAAGCTTTGCTAGTTTTTATTCTTAATCTCATGCTATAAGTAATATTACTAAGCTTATTTAAGCTTATTTTACTAATATAGCTAAAGCGTTTGTACAGAAGAGATATTTAATCTATTTAATTAATTTAATTAATTTTTTCTAAGTTATGAATCTCTGTACAGGCTTAAGTGCATTTAATACTACTAAAAGCAGTAAATAAAGCAATTTTTCTAGAATTATGCTTATTAGCTATTATTCTACTAGATTAAATAATTAGGCTATTAGCCTTAGTAAATTAAAATCTAGCTCCTTTCTAAACAGCTTAGTATAGACTAAGTAAATTTACTTTAAAGTCCAGTACTAGAAGTACATCTTTTAGTACTACAGATATATTTGTGCTAGTAAAAGTAGTATAAACGTGTTTTTTTGTAATTACTAGTAGTAGTGTAGCTATATTACCCTCTTTGATATAGGTATTGCTTACACTATTAAGGCTTTAAAATAGATTCTTGTTGAAGCAAATATTCGCGCTTGCTCTACTATCTAGTAACTACTTAGTAATTTTTGTGAATCTAGTAGTATTAATATTAGCAATCTTCTAATCTACTAATACTATAGTTAAAAGAGCATGTTTCGAATTATCTAGTATATTAGATATCTAATTAACTTAATTATTTTAATTAATTTAATTGTTTTAGAGCTTTGCTAAGATATTTTCTCTAGTATTTTTATTTAAGTATTTTAGTTTTTTATAGTAATTGTAGATTATTTTTAAACCTTTTTTGTTGTTGAATTTTGAAGTTAATAAGGACATTTCTACGTCTTAAGATTAAGGAGCTAGTAAGCTATTATAGCTTTCTTGTCAACAAAGCCTTTTTAATTTATATAAATTACGTTTGTAATTGTAGTCGTTCTAATTAGAGCTATTCTTTAAGGCTTTTAGACGTCTAGACTCGTCTAACATTTAGCTACATATTGCTTTTAAATTAATTATCTTATTTAATCTAAAGCTTTAAGTAATTGCAGTAACTAAGTAGTTAAATTCTAAACTTAATTATTAAGAATTAGAGCTGCAACAAATTTAGTAGGCAATTTAATATTTCTAGTCTTTAGGCTTAGGTATAGGTTGGGTTGTGGTTGGGTCAGATCCGCACGGACCAGAACACCAAAATCTCAACCTTTACTTCTAGATAACTCGCTTAACAGTAAGTATATTCTAATGTAACCTTAATAAAAGGTGCATTAGTACTACAATATACTTGCGTTAAATTTTCAAGAAATTTGATATACTATATCCTTAGATATTGAGCTTTAAATGCTTTAATACTACATAACTAAGTCAAATAGTAACAGAATCTCGTAAAATTCTGATATATCTATCTTCTAGTACTAATACACCCTCTATTCGAGTTGCATCAGAATATAACTGGTATCAAGTGAGTTATTTAGAAGTAAAGGTTGAGGTCTTGGTGTTCTGGTCCGTGCGGATCTGACCCAACCACAACCCAACCTATACCCATTTACCAGCATACTTAAAACTAGCCTATTAACCTTTTATAGATAAGTTTCTATATTGTTCTAACATTAATGTAGTGTAGTATTAATAAGATCTTTACACATTAAAAAATTAGAACTAAATTCCTTCTAAGAACTCAATTTTTCTAGGTAATTCTAGAGAAAATAGGGATTAATAATATCTTTTAACTGTAATAGAGGTCCATCCTTAAAGCTAAGACGTAATATTAATAAGGCTTTTGCCTCTTAGTTTTTAAGCGTCTAATAGTTGTCTAGATAGTCCTCTTAAGTTAATTTACTAAGATTAATTATTATAATATCCTTGCAATATTGTTGTATAAAGATTAATTAAATCCTAAGTACCCATATATTGTAGTTAGAGCTGCCTTTAAGCTTAGGCACTCTAAAAATACTGTTATTAGCTATTTTAATCTACTAGCCTAAGCCTAGAGTAATTAGCTAAGTAGATAATAATTAAACGCCTAGTACAGCTGCAGTTACTGTTCTTACTATAAAGAACTCTAGCGGCTAATTAAATTAATCTTCTGTTACTAGTATATTGGAGTTTCTTAGCTTGTAGCCTTAGCTTACTTCTAACCTTTTAGTAAAAATTAGCTTATATAGCTAGATAACCTTTGCTATAAAACTTTTTGTACGCCTAGTTAGATACTCTTACTAGCGTAGTAGAGTTTTTCAGCTTATTTACCTTAGTTTACTCTTAATCTCTAAAGTTTTTTAGCCTATTTGCCTTAATTTACTCTTAAACTAAAAAAACCTTAATGGCAAGATCCTCTTTGCTACAAATTAATTGTTTGTCTAGTTAGATCCCCTAACCAGCGTTGTTAAGTTGTTGTATTGTAACACTAGCTCTTGCTAAGAAACTAGCCTTAAATAGTACTAGTTCTTACGTGTGCTTGCGATCCTAGGCAAATAGAAATTTCTTAAATCCTTTTGTCCTATTGCGTAATCTTTTATTAATTCTCCAGGCTCATAATCTGTTGCGGATTTTATCTCCAAGTATAGTTGCTTGTTCTACTATTAACTTAGAGGTAGAGGTCTCTGCCTTCTACTTGTTTGTAGTAAACTAAGAGGCAGCCTAATCTAGGCTTATAACCTAGAGATCAAGGAGGAGGCAGAAGTAGAACGATAAGAATAAGAAAAATAAATATAGAGACTAGTGGAAGAGAGTAATTTAAGTCTTATTATTGTATTGTACAACTGCTTTAATCTCACGTAATAGATTGCGTAGTTGCTGTAGATCAATTGATAACAATGATAAGTGGTACTAGTAGCGTAATAGCTTCTAGTAACTAATTAATCGTAGGTTGATTGTAGATTCCAGGTGTGTTTGAAGCACCTGGATCCTGTGGAAAAACAGCTAAGTAGCTTAATCTCTAATAGAAATCAGCTCGCGACGCTTAAAAAGATATACAACTATCTTAATCAAGTAAGTATAACGCCTTATAAGCTTTCACTTGAAAGTAAAAGTATTAAAAATATATTATTACCAACTTATTTTATGTTAAAACTAAGGTAGCTGTACTAGCTGCCCTAGCGCGCACTACCTGCCGCGGGCGCAACGTCACCTTACTAAGTAAATATACGTAGTACAAATTAATTGCAATACTATATGTACTACAACACTACAGAATCTCGCGATACTAGCTATTAGTAGTGGCTCTACAGCCTCATTTTTCTAAAATCTTTATGTTGTTGGGGTGATCATCGCTCGAACATGATCATCGCGCGCATAGACACGGTAACATGGTTGGTCGCGTAATGCCTCCCCTACCAACACCAACCACCTACACAAAACGCGACATAACTCCACTAATCTAGACCTAATTTAGGAAGCAATTAAAGAAATGAAATTTCGCAAACTAGGCGTACCTTTTATATATTACTAAGTTATAAAAAAATATTACTAATAAGCGTACGCTCGCTTAAAGACACTAAGGCAAAACTTAGCCGCGCGCGTGTGCCTACCTCTTTATCTACCTACAACGCAAAAAGAAGCTTATATAATATATTAAATTACTTACTAAAAGGCGTATACTACTTTTGCGTCTAATAATATGCTATCTTATTTTATTTTTGCTTAGCAGAAAAGTTTTAGAAAGCTAATTTTTTAAATTTTTTGTAAGGACGCGTCCTATTTTATTTTATAATAGCAGGCCCTTATAAATTGCAATGATTATTAGGCTAATTTAGGAACTAAGTATAGCTTATACTTTAAGCTATTATATAATAAAATAAAAAAACTTAATATATAGCCTTCTTATATCTTTAATATAGATAAAAAGAGCTTTTTACTTAAAATTCTTAGCAGGTCTAAAAGGATTTTTAGTAAAAAGTAATATTAAAAAAAAGTTATTTTAAGCTTATAAAATAGCTTATAAAAGTAAATTATAGTTCTAGCCTATATTTTTTTAGATAGTATACTTTTTTTACTATTTTTTTTTAGTTAACTGCTAAAGCCCTCTAATAAAGCTAGATAAAGGCAATTAATTTAAATAAGCACTTAGCTTATATTACCTTATTACCTTTTGAATAAACTAATAATAATATAAGCCTAGCTTAGCTTAAAAAAGAGTTTAAAAAACAACTATATACTACGCTTAGGGTAAGTACTAATTACTTATTATTAGTAGCTATTTATTTTATATAACTATAGATTTTCTAGAAAATTATAACAACTATAATACTTTAGATACTATATATTTTTTTTTATTTAACTAATAAGCTTTAGCTACTTAATATTAATATATTTAAGCCTTTAGTACTAGCTTACTTAAAAATGTTGTTAAACTTTCTTTATTAGAGCTATAATATGCTTTTTTTTTAGCAAAAAAAGACCTTTTTAAGCTTTTTTAGAAGGCTTAGCGTATAGCTTTTAAAAAAAAGACTATGTTAAGCTTTTTTAAAGTAAATAGTATTAACTTACTAAATGCTAAAGTTATTCTTTAAAAGTATTAGTAAAAGGCTTTTAGTTTAGATAAAAGCTTTTTTTTTATTTTCAGTAAAAATGACTAGCTTAAAACTAAGTCTATTATATGCTAAGAAGTAAGAAATTTTAATAATAAGAAAGTAAAAAAGCTTTGCTAAAGCCTCTACTACTTTTTAGCTTAAAATAGTATACTTAGAGAAGAAAACTAAGGCTTAAAGAGAGATTTAAAGATTAAAAAGAAATACAAAAAAAAGCTATACGCTTTAACTTAATAGGCCTAAATAATACTATAAAAAAGCTTTTTTTTAGTCTTCTAAGAAGATGCGCTAAGCAAAATAATAATAATAATAATAATAATAGTAGTAAGTACAACTTTAGAATGTTAAGAAATCTAAGTTAAATATGTAAACTTAGTTATATAAGCTTTAAATAGCTTAAAAGAAGCGTATTAAAAAAAGAGGCTTAAGAGGGTAAGAAAAAAAAACCTGCTAAGGTAGCTTAAAAAAAAGCTAAAAAGGCAGCCTAGAAGGCTAAAAAAGCTATAAAATTATTTTAAAAAGGTAAGCGCAAAGCCTTATAAGGCTTCTTTCAAAAGTAAAAGTATTGAAAATATATTATTATTAATTTATTTTATATATAAGCTAAGGTAGCTACACTAGCTATCTTAACTTAGACTACTTACTACAGCCGCACTACTAAGCTACTAAGTAAATATAAGTAGCTTATTATAATTGCAATGCTATAATTACTATAACACTATAAAATTTCGTGATAATACTAACTGTAGGTGGCTGTACAGCCTTATTTGTGTAGGTGGTTGGTGTTGGTGGGGGAGGCATTACGCGACCAGAGGCATTATGCGACCAACCATGTTAACATAATCCACCGCTTCCACGCTTCTCGTTCATTAGAGATGAAGACGAATGACTCGGGTCCTGCGCGTTGTGCTAGATTTGTTCCTCAGTCTTCGGAAAGTTCTGAACTTCATAGTCGACTCAATGAGGTATAGGAAACTTTATCTTCCTTTATTATAAATCTAACCCTGCTAGATACTAGACAACGCCGAGCTTATTAATGAGTTCTCTAAAGTCTGTAGACAACGAACACACAGAAACGAATGCATAGGCGTTCCTTCCCAATCAATTCCTACACTGGAAGAGATAAATGATATGTTGAAGCAGGAGGAAAAGATCCAAATCTCGCTCAGGCGCATACGTGGAATCGTCCGCAGTCATCACCACAGGGCTCCTGCATTTACGATCGAAGATTGTAAGCGTTTATAAGGCGTCGCGACAGGATGAGTCGAGTTGGTGCGGGCCCTTAGTCTAAGGAAAGCCAAAACTTAGAGCTGACACTGTGTAACAGGACACTGGAAGCCGGCACTGACAAAGGCCTGACGACTTCTTGACGGCGTTAGGCGCCAAATCAGCTCTACTTTAGCTTCTAGAGCGCGTTGTAGAGAAGATACCTCTGGACCCTGGTCGTTCTATGATCGTCGCATTTGATGCACGAAATAACTAAGGGATGCTGGTACATAAAGTAAGCTTCAATAGTTTGAGGAGAATACTTGGAACATAGTCATGGGCCGGTTACATAGGTAGAGCAGGGTCCGATGCATTCTCCTAAGATGTCTACTCTTTCTGTACATTGGTCATGTAGAACCTGCGCGGTACTCCTGCATGCGTGCAATATGGGCATACAGCCTGGCATTCTTCTAGTTCCGCCGTACTCCTAATCTTGATCCTGCTTGCACGCTAGATTCTCACAAGTGTGAAGTCATGCTACTCTACTTGAGTAGCTCTTCCCAGCGTTGAACCTCCCTACTACAGGCTTCTGCAGCGTTTGTATACTCTCTTGAATCTCTACGGATGCGTTCAACGGTGGTATTTTCTAGGATGACGCCCACGCAGCGAGAACAAGTCCTGACTGACGTGCCGCCGATCGATCCCGCTTTGTATCTATTATTGTACTGCCGCCAGCGCCATACAAACATCAAGGAAATACAGACATGACTCTGAAATAACTGTCGTGTGTAGGAGGACACTATAACTCTGCCGCAGTAAGCTTGCCCTCAGGCAGGTGCTGGAAGGCCTAGCCGGGCTCATTGTCGCAGGCCAGTAAGACTTGTCAGGACGAACATCCGCGCTTGCCCACTTTCTATACCAAGAGTTATGCAGATAGGGAAGTATAGTTAAGTCGAAGCCCTGGGCACTCGCTAATCTTTAGCAGTTCTGGGGTGAGTCTCTCCCGAAGACCCCGCGTCTTTGTCCGCCCCCGCTAATCACTCAGTTGCCCACGCGCTCGGGAGAAGCTAGTCATCTGATTGTTGCTGTGCCGCTACGACCACCGACTCACGCCATCTATGCATTTAGAAGTGTGCTTTGGCGTTGCGATATCACGGCTGCGCCTTGCCCACAACCCTCCCATATTTCTTTAACCATCTCGGAGCAATGGGGAGACTGAAATGTTGTAGTTCTAATAGGCGCATACACTGTGCACTTGTATTTGCTTTCCGAACTATATACCGGTGCATACAACAGCCCCCAGATCAGTCTCTTCTTACTTCCCACTTCGTGTCAACTGTGATAGCGTGGTTTGGACTCGCTGGTATCTGCTGTTTATGGTGCTCGTAAACAGACGAGATGCGAACAATCTGTGAAGGCTTGATAGACTGCAGCTCAAGTGGCGAAGAAGTATGATGGTTGCCCACCAATTCTGAGAACGTGGCAGTCGGGTCGAAATCCTGTGTTCTGCTTCCCTTCCTCGAGAAAAAACTAGTCCGCTTGCTAGCGTAGCTGGAACGAGTGGTCTTGATTGATCTGTCGAATAAGGGTCGCGTAAGGGGAATGCACGGCAGAGCGATCGCGACAGCCGGCTCGAGGCCAGAGAGCATTATGACAAGCACACCGCTGTACGTCATGTCCGTAAAGTCTAGGCCGGGCAGCAGTACTTGTCAGCATATAGTGATAGTCCAAGTTCTGCCCCAAACGTCAGCGTCGATAATAGAAGATGAGCTGCGTATCAGCGGGCACTTACCCTATGCCAATGCTGAGTAGGGACATTGCGGCTAACTTCTTGCGCCAAGCCAGTCGCAAGTTGTAGAGATATGGCATTAGCAATACAATAATCATGGCATCTGCGATGAGGTTGGCGAGCCCCATTGCGAAGTAAAACGCTGGTTGACTACCGCAAGTTCCTGGTAACGTAAAGTCCCAATTCCTCGCGAACGGTTGGCAGATTAAAAAAACGGCGACGATGTTGGTGATATTCCATGTTACGATCAGAGCACCGAGAATACGAGCCCATTTCGACATAGAAGACTTTAGGATCATCGCCGCATATATTAACAAAACTAACAATTTGCTGAAACACACAGTAGCATTCTACAGCACTGAGAAGGACACAATCCCCTAAGACAAGAAGCTGGTTAGAGATTGCAGAGGTAACAATAGTTACTTATTAGTCTCACCTTGAAGAAGAAGGTTACAGTCGCAGGCCCAAAGCGCTAATGGATTTCCATGATATGGAACCCAAAGCCGCCATGTGTGACCAGCGTCAAGCAGCAAGCGTGGAGCGCAATGTTCCATAGCTAGTAGACATGTCAGAACAAATGTGGTTTTCACATAGACATACGACCTACCGAGGCTGCTATAATGCAGTAGTCGCTGCAATCGAGTCTGTTCCAGATACTTTTGGCGACAAGGCGCAGACCTACCGAGACAGTGACTATCAAGATGGAAATGCTGGAGGTTACAAGAATGCCAACTTGTCGGCTATTCTCGATAGGGATCATTCGCATTATAGCGAGATGAAATTTAGCTTAGTGAAACTAGTGTAGAAGTGTTTAGAGAGCAGAAAAGCTCAAACAATTGCACTTGAGCTCCTTTATCTGTGGCATGATCTCTAAAAGTGGGGATGTAATTGCTTTCTCGACTGTGTGCAGACTTGAACTCGCAAATCCCGAGGAATGTGCCTTCTGTATATGAAACATCGAGATATGGCTCAAGGACCCGACAGGTTGGGGCCCAATAACAACCTTGTCATCGTGCCTTGGGGAGGGGACGATTCGGGTGAATAGCTATTGCATAAGCCTTTTGTTGCTTAAAGATGCCAGGGCTTTAGTTGATTGCGAAATGCATGCCAAAAGTGAAAGGATGTCAGTAGTGATAGTATTTCCTATAGATATCAAGAGGGATTGGATAACAATGACAAGCTGGTACCCAATCACGGCGGGAACCCCCCCTTTACACATTTGTTAACGTTTTGCACCTGTCTAGACAGGCTGCAGGCTCGTTGTGTAAACATTCACTTTGTGGGAACACTAGCGTCGTGTGCCAAAAGTGTAATTCGCCACTATCTCAACTACTGCGATAGATTTTATGATGTTGAGAGAGCTTCTAACGTCTTCTGGCGGCTATTATAGTTCTAAGAGTGCCATAATAGTCTTATGTTTGCTAGACTGTTAGGGGCGGAAGGATGACGAGCACTCCAGGGCAGTCAGGGTGACAGAGACGAGATAATCATCACCTCAAAGTCCTTCCACATGAAGTACAACCACTAGCATCAATTAGCAAGCAGATCGTCCCCCTATAGGGCGCGCTATGAAAAGAGTAGCATAGGATGCTGTAGATACCAATAGGAACGAGTTTGCAGAACCCGCCTTCGCGTATAGCAACTGCTGTGGGTTGGTGACGAGAGTGCTTTTTGGGAGGCTGTGCTCACACGGGCAATTGTTGGTAATATCTGCAGTCTAAGGGCACAGCCCAAAAAGAACAAAGCCTAGTGCATACGCGTGTCCACACCACCAACGCCAAACCACAACACATCTGCCTCAGGTTCTTGGCCTTGCCAGTCACGGTTCCTAGATTACTTCTTTTCCTTCTAAATTCCGCGAGAGCTTGCCCTATCAAGAGAGGTGTAATAGTCATTTGCAATGCAGCGATCGAGATTTCTTCTCTAGCGCAGGGATGTTTTCCCTGTTTCTGTCTGCATCTATCCCGCAAACGTTAGTGCCGGTTCTAGCCGCCTCAACACATGAAGTCATCATCTTGTCTCATTTCAGCCACAGTGCCTAAAGAGCATAGTCGATTTTCAGGATTCCTATCGATGTTTCCCTCCCTTATCTTCACAGCTCTATTTCTCCACCATAGCACAGCATACCGCAGAACATATTGGGCACAATCGATTCCGCAGCATTGGAATAATTAATGCAGCTGCTCGTACTAATTTGTTAAGAGCTAATACTGTTAAATTCTGAGGCCTCGACGTTGATAACTTTAGGACGAGGGGCCATGGTGCCTGGTAACGCGTTCTGTTGCATCGGAGACCCCACACCTAGCCGCCTCCTGTTTCCCGGTAAACCGACCGCCCGATCGGTTGGAGCGGTGCGGAGGATCTAGGCACTGTGTCCCCTTTTCACCCTTGCACGATCATCCCCATTACTGCATCTGTATGCAGATATGTACGACTAGAAGGCCGATTTCCCTGCGGTGACAGGGTCCATTGAATGGAGGCGGCTGGCGCCGTACAAGCGAGGCGGGTTTCTAGAAGAATACGCAAAGCTTTACAGCCAAGACCAGGTGTAAACTAATATGATGGCTGCAAAATCAATCCCACAACATCAACCATTTGCACCACAGTCGATTAGAGAATGCGCACCGCTAACGCCCGCATCAACTTGGCGAATCTGTATACAAGCGTCAATGTCACGGCAAGGAGCCGCACAAGTCACCTCGAGACATGTCGTATCGACCGTGCCGTACCGTGCCGTTTCCATACCATACCATACTTTCACACAGTCTTCCCAGTACTAGATTGTTTGCAGGCCAAGCGCTGTCGGGAACATGAACCTTATTACTAATAATGCCGCGCGATGACCTGCATATAAGCTGAGCTAGGATGCTACAAACAATGCAACACATACACTCTCTCCTAGTTTTTCTGTCTATAACACCCGCACCCAACCGTGCGATAGAGCGCGACGCTCAGAAAGCTCTACAATCGTCCCGAAAAAGCAAGCGAAAGGCCTCACAGCCTGCAGCACCAAGAAAGAAGCAGAATCGCGGTACTGCTCGTGTGCGTAGCAGTAGTGTTGCTCATGAGCCGCCCCTGCAAGCCTCGACCCATCCACAACACGCGTGGCTGCAAAATAGTTGGTCCATATAGATTTTGGTGAGTGAGTTTGTTGCATAGGTCTGTAGATTACTCCTCTAGGAAAACTAGTTGTAACAGCTTTTTACATGTGGCTCAATAATCTCAATTTTTGGCAGGCTCAAAAAGTGATGGGGTGGCGCATCACGAGCACGGAACACGGTAACGTCTGAAGCAATTAGAACTGGCCAATCAAGGTTCGAAACAACGGAGGCGCGTTCCAACACGCCCCTGTAAGCCACTTTCAGCCACGCATGCAACTTGCTACGAACGACCAGCATAAATGTAGATTTGTAGTGTCAAGTTCGTGTTCTCCGCTCAATTGTGGAAATGAAGAACCTACCGGGCAAGCAACCCGGTTCGTCGTGCATGCACATGCGTGTGGGCAGATGGGGTGGGGGGGGGGACCCAGAGGCTTGGGCTATCGACAGGTGCGTCAGATCTGTGTGCCGTGTCAAGCATCTTGTAATGTTGCGATGGCCCCTTCAACCCGCTTGGCGATAGGTCTTGTTGTCTTGGAGCGAGCGAGCGAGCAACATTCGGCTGCAACCGCACTGAATTGCAATTCTGCAATGGCTAAAATGCTCCCCCGGTGTAAGCGACTCGATTGCCGCGATCGAAGCCTCAGTTAGGCCCATAGTGGTGGAGTTATTCATCGTAGAAGTTGGTGGTGATGGATTTCGGTGTGGGTGGCCCAAACGGCTATCGGGCCCACACGGCCGTCAGCCTCGGTAAATTAGCTCGTGAGGTTGAAAGGCGTTTAGTGTTTTCTCGCTAGCGCTACACGGCTGCAGCGATACTGTTGCACAATTTGATAACAGCTAATTTATTCGCCTGGCTCGCGCGATTCGATAGCTTTGCAGCTTGAATTGGATCCATGTTGGTCCAATCATCGCGTGTTGAGATGGTGGGCGCACGCTCAAGGTAGCGAATCTGCACGCGTGCCGCCCGCCACCTTAGTCCTTGCTCCGCACCGTGTGACGCAGATTTATGGAGCATTGCATCCCATCTTCGCTAAAAGCTGGAGACTGAAGCATTCCCGCGACCCATCTAGATAACAGATAGTTTATTCCCGGCTTACGTACGATGTCGTCGTGCAGTTGTTGGGAATCACCCTAGCAGGAGCGGCTGCGAGACGGCAACGCCTTATTGACCCGGCCAGTACGCTACGCTAATTTCACGGTAGTTGTCCTTTGATAGGTGCGATTATGGTGGATACTCGGCTGATTCTACGCCCCGCTGCTCCTTGCTAGACTGTGGGGGTAGCAAGCTCCGAGTACTACCTGGGTCAGCCCGCTCAAGCTAGGTAATTAGTCGAGTCTGATATGCACTCTGACGCTTGGGCTTTCAAATTATCCAGGTTAACTGGGTGTGAATGCAACTTCACCAGAGCACAGCGACAAAACAAACTTCCGAACCAACTTCTTTGCCTGTAGACTCAAGAGGCTTGCCCTGTTAATAGACGCCAGTGGAGTCGCTCGGCGACTGCATTCCTTGTCAGGTAGATGACGACGCGTTCCCATACTAGCCTTCTTCTCCCTCATGACTTCCAATCCTACCACAACTGCTTTCGTCAAGCGAGCCTGTGACAGGTACGTATCATCAACACACCCCACAAGCCTCATCCCTCATCACTCACTCTGTCAATTCATAGCTGTCACCGAAGGAAGATCAAGTGCATCGCCCAAGGCACGGCTCCTTGCACTAACTGTATCTCTGCTGGTTTTTCATGTACCTACAATAACATTCCACAAAAGAAAGGTCCCAAGGGTAGCCACGCTAAAGTTCTATCTGAAATTCGCAACACCCAGCTTGCTGCCGGATTCCCGACTGATCTCAGCTTCGACAGACGGCCACTATCTTTGACGTTGGCTCGCACGCAAGACCTGCTGCCTCCCGGTCTTATCGAAAGCTGCACAAGATGCTTCTTTACCCATGTCTACCATTGGGAGCCCGTCCTCAGTTGGGAAAGAGTGCAGGAAGCAACCTTTGGTATGGAGCGCTCTACGGAGGCATATTGCATGATTGTCGCGCTGTGCGCCTATGTCATGATCCGAGCTAGCTACAAGCCACCGGCCAGCGTGTTGCTGCAATCAGAGCTGGCTCACATGTCCAACGTTGATATAGGCTGTATACTGTTGAAAGAGTCGGTTCGCGTGCGACAGAGCTACGAATATCGCGAGAATCTTACCCACATGAGTGTGCTTACTTCGTGGCTCTACAGTGGTTGTTATCTTGGGCTAGCACGCGAGGATATGGCATGGACGTATCTCCGGGACGCCACAACACAAGCCCAGTTGCTTGGTATGCAAGATGAGGAAACCTACAAGCAAGACCCTCTGGACACGTCACGTAAACGAGTCCTGTACTGGCTTCTCTTTATTGCAGAAAGGTACCACTCCACGTCGACTCTCTTCCTCGAGAATCTTACTGATTGTTTGTAGAACTCACGCTCTACACAAACATCGCCCAATCTCCCTGTATCCAACCATACATCCGCCCTCACTAGGTGAGATACCTTCCAACCAACCTATTGCCGTTAGCCTCGGTATTATGGTCGATATGTTCAAGATCATTGACAGCACTTTCGTCAATCTTTGGAACGGTGTACAGAAATCACATGCAACTGCTGCATGGATTACTGAAGTCCAAACTCAGCTCTTAGAAGTTGTCCCAACACATATCGAGTGCACCGAAGCGCAAGAAGTACAGATTCGCATAGCTCAACATTGGTTACGGTTACAGATATGGCAACTCAGTGTCCGTCAGGGTCTGGTGAGCAGTATTTCTAGTGATGATTCGCTTACATTCAAGCATCCAATTGAGATGACTGGAGACTTCCTCGAAAACTTGAAACAGTTTTCTCAACAGGCCATGGAAATACACGGCATAATGCTGGTTAGTTTACCTCATTTTCCCTACGAGTTCGAGTTCTAGATTTCAAATCCGTCGACGTTCGAGCTTACAGGGTTGCAGGTTGAAAAACTATTCGATATCGCTTGTTGTCTCATCGATGTAGTCTCTTGCACGTCTTCGCTGCTGGAGCCATTCGCGTCCAGTTCTCTCGACTGTGTGTCTTACATCTTGATTTTTATATCGAGACTTCATGAAGGACAGTCCCGGTATCTTCCTCTTCTTCAGGTCAAGCTGTCCGAAGTACTACCGGATTTTCCAGCTCCGCGATCGGTGAACCTTAGATAAATCAACAACATAACAAGCTATTGAAACGATAAGTTAATAGAGTTAATCGCCTAATGCAGTTGCATATTGAATACATGTACGCTTGTTTTGCCCTGCCTTGTCACACCTGTTACAGTGAGCAATACCCCCGCTGGTACCACCCTTGCGTACCCTTTTTTGATGTCTCTCCGCCTCTAGTTGAGTCTCAATATCCCTTTGTCCAACTATATCCTCAGCGTTTGCCTGCGATAGAGTTTCTCCCTACTGAATCCGCTTTTTCTTGCGCTTACGTTCGGATCCTGCCTGGTTTGCCATCATGACCATGGTCGAGTGACGACCATCCCACCAATTCTTCAACCCAACACAAAACGCCTTTTAACTCAACTGATGTGGACCCGATTTAAGAAGCAATTGCAATACCTACAATATGGACGAGAAGGGCTTCTATGTCGGCATCGCAACACGCACGAAACGCGTCTTTTCCAAGGCAATTTACCTATCAAAAGAGCGTACAGCGGCAACACAAGATAGTAACAGAGAATAGTTTACGCTGCTAGCTTGCGTATGCGCTTTCGGAGACGTATTGCCGCCCGTTCTTGTTTACCAAGGGAAATCAGGCATTCAATCAAGCTGGACGGACGCTGTAGAGGTCGGGAAACACCAGGTTTTCTTCTCAAACTCACCGAAAGGATGGAACAATAACGATATAGGCATGAAATGGGTTGAACAGGTATTCGATCATCATACGAAGGCCAAGGCTCGTCGACAATGGCGGCTTCTTATCCTCGACGGCCACGGCAGCCACGTAGCCCAAGATTTTATAAATTTTTGCGACAGCAATCGCATCCTATTATCTATCTTTTCTCCCTATTTAAGCTATAGCCTTCAGCCGCTCGACGTTGTGCTGTTCTCTCCGCTTTCTCGAAACTATACCCACGAACTCAATACCTTTACGCATCAATCGCAAGGCCTTGCTAGTACCACAAAGCGCGATTATTATACAAAATTTTAGGCTGCCTAGCTTGCAACAATAGAGGCGGAGCTCAATTTGAAAAGTTTTCAAGCTAGAGGCGTGTGGCCGATGGATGCAGAGGTTATACTACAACGCTTCAACAACCACACTCCAGAGCAAGATGAAGCTTTAGGACTTGGAAAGCACGGCGACGGCGATAGCTATATAGAACTGCGAAAATTATACGGTGCTGTGGTACCAGGTTAGTTCTTAACTACATTGCAGTCGTTATAAGTGTGCGCGACAGACAGGACTATGATTAAAACGTTCGCAGGAGCGATATAGAGAGAGAGAGTTGCGCTAAGCTCTATAGCTTTATCCTATATAAGGCCACGATTAATACCGGTAAATAGGCAATACAGGGGTGAGTGTGAGATGGAAACAATGCCGCGCGCAAAAAAAGTTGAAACTGCAAGTGCAAGTGAGTGTACCTTAATTACTGCTTCGCGCGGTTAGACTTTAATATGCTAAATTAAGTGCTGCAACAGTAATTCTTGCCTTTCCCCAACGCAATATTCGCGATCAGTTTCGCACATATTTCGCAATCATAATTCACTAGCCTAGCCTCATTGCTCGTTTCCTCGCAGCAAGCATCTTAGATGTCAGCATCTACACCCACGTGGAGATAGTGCGTTTCATCATTAATTATGTAATATAAGGACATATATCCGCTCTCTTCGATAGACTCTATCAATCAACCAACTACTTCCTCAACCTCTTCCTCATATGTTCACATTAGAGATAACATGGCCAGCCCGCCGCCTAAGCTGAACGCGCGCGATCGCCAAATTCAGATTCCTCAAAAACTTAAATAATACAAGTTTTGCGCAAGCATCTTAATACTACAGAATTACAAAGGCTTGTAATAGTAGTTATTGCGGTGGCTTAACATTCTTACTTTTGTAGGGCAGTAATATTGTTAAATGACTTACTACGCGTTATGACTTATTACTAGTACGCGGCTACTATTACGACTAGCGTGATCTATTGCAGCGTACAAAAATGTAAAGCTTAGATTCTGCGTAGATTGCGTAGTGTTGTAACGTTGTGGTTTCACCCCGTCCCTATAGGCTAGTAACATCGCGTTCACGACCCTGCAGTTAGTAGTATTTAGACGCAGCTCCTTAGTGCTTTCGCATAACATAGTCTCTTTAACTTTAGCCTATCCTAAGGTACAGATTAGATATACGCTGCTATAAAGCTACTAGATACAGATTTTGCTATAAAAAAGTTAATGTGTTACTAAGAGATTGCTTAGGTACTACTATACGCTTTAAAGTTTAAACACAGAGTTGTAGTAGAAAAATATTAAAATTTCTCTAATAAGAACGTTATACGCTTAAAGAAGATTTATAAGTAAGTAGGCTACTTACAGCTATAAGAGAAGAATGTTATAAATACTATTGTTAAGGATAATAACTTTATTACAGCACTATCTTTGCACAGCATATTATTAGATAATATACATAACCTTTAATAGCTACAAAATACGCCTGCCCTACATCTTAAAAATATACAATGCCTCTCTAGCATGCACTATATTAAGGCGGCGCAACGCTTTTTAAACAAGAATAATAAATAGTAAATTATAAAGCTCTTTTTCTATAGTTAGTTAAAAGCAAGTCTCTCTTTGCTTTTATTAACATAAAAGTAGATACCCCTAATCTAGTATTAGTTTGTATTATTAGGTTATACTCTAATAAATAGAATCTTTTAAATAGCAAAATCTTTTATAAGATTAAATTATATTACTAAGAAAATAACGAAGAAGCCTATGTAAGATAGTAGTCTTGCCTAGAGTAGTCTAAGCCTAAGAATTTATAGCAGCTTTTAAGATAACTTTTACTTGCTGCTAGCTTTAATGCCTTAATTAACATGCTAGAGCTATAAGCTAGACTACAACTTAGAGCGCTTTACAGGCTTTTAGTATTAGAGTATAACAAGGTATATATATATCTAGACACAGCAAGAAGCTTCTTAATTAGTATAGGAAATAATGCTTTACTTAAATAATATTGTAAAAGCGTAGAAAAGAATCTTACGCTATAGTAATATAATATTACTTTTCTTAGCTGTTAACGCTGTTACTATATAAAGCCTTAAGCTTCTAGCTCCTAAGCACTTAAACATTAACAAGAGCCTAGTTATTAATCTTATAAAATAAAGAAAAACATTTTCTTTACAGCATAAACTTAAGATACGTAAGACCTTACTAGAAAATATTTATAACTTTCTTAGCGTAATTCTATCACTATAAACTTTTTTTAAGACACTTAAGTATTTAAAGCCTTTTTATAAAGCGCTTAGACACTTACTAGGCAAATAAATAAAACGTATAATACGTTTAAGCCTTATAGAACTCTTCTTTACTTCTAGCAAGAATATAGTGCAGCTTAGCAAGACTAAAGAGGTAGAAGTTAAAGTTAAGCTTAGCAAGCAAGACGCAATAATAGTTGTATATATAAAGCTATAAGCATTTTATAGCTATTACTTTAATAGATTAATAACGCATATACTAAGAAAAAAAATAGGTAAACTAAAACCTTGCGTAAAAGGACCTAATCTAGTAGCTTAGTAATACTTAGTAAGATTTGCTATTTTCTAAAAAAATTAAATAATACACGCACAAGAACTTATAAAAAAGAAAAAATAGTATTATTTACAACTTGCTTTAGATTACGTTTGTAAAGCAAAGCTAATATGTCTTACCTTCTTTAGTAACTACATTTAGAGAGTCTTAACAGCAGTCTAATTTTATAAAAGTTCTTAAACACGCGAACCTATACTAGAACTCCTACATCTTAGCCTAAACTAACAAAGTAGTCGCTCTATTAAGCGCAATTTTATTAGAGAGAGAGAGATAATGTTCCTTTTACAGCTATATAGCAGTCTACCATATAAGGACTTAAATTTAAGACTACTACGTCGCGACCTTTTCTTATACATTTTTATCTCTCTAGAATTCTACGCAAGTAATCCTTTGTGTAGCAAAGGCTTTTCTAACAGAACTATAGACAGCTTACTTTAAATTACTAACAACTACTCTAGTCTTAGTCCAAGACTTTATAGAGATTAACTTCCCGCCTAAAACAATAAACCTAGATGCCTAGTATACTAAACTGCAATTACGCTACGCAACGCTTCAGCAGGAGCACTAAAGTTTCTTAGTTTAGCATAAAATCCTCGTAAGAGAGTCTATAACACAGCAAGGAAAGACTAATTATCTAGGAAATAAGAATACAGAAATAAAACGCCTTTTAAATAAGTACAAAGTAGAACAACAAGAACTAAACAATGTATACTACTATACTATGCAAGAACACAAAACCTGCTAGAAACTTAAAAAACAGTTTTAGGATTTAGCCTACTAATAGAAAGCACAGTTAGAGAAGAACATAAAGCTTAACTCCACCTATATTAAGCTCTAATAAGAACTAAGAAGCGCTTTAGAAACTAGAACGCTAGACAAAGCAACTACAAAAGTAAAATAAGTGTAAGCGCCTATTGTAATAGAGGCTACAACTATGTTAGACATAGATTACAGCGACGACAAGCTAATTTTAGATAATATAACATCTTATACTTAGTCTGCAGGATCTAATAATTAAAATTAGTATGAAATCTTTCTTATTTACTCTGTTACTAACGAGTTTAAATTGCAAGGGTATTACTATAATATAAGCTAAAGTATTAAGGAGGTAATACCTTAGATAGCTAATTCTCTACAACAAGCAAAAACTGTATTTAGTAGTAATTAGTTCTAGGCGATTACTGTCCTAGGAATGCATCTTATTAACACAGAACCTACCTATATCTTTAAGTGTCTTAAGGCGAATCGTACGATATTTGTTAGAAGTAAGGCCGCGCTAGCAGTATTCGATCCCGCTCTAATCGCAGGGGCGTCTTCTCCACAACCTTATAATTCTATTATAACAATTAAGCAGGCCGCTACCCTAGCTCTAAAACAAGACTCTACTAGACAGGGCAAACGAAAACTAGAGAAGGCTACTAGAGAGGTTACGGTTAAACGTCGTCGCGCGGCTAGGGCTGGAGCAACGCTATATACTCCAAATACGAGGGAAAAGAAGAGGAAACCTCTAGGGATCTTACAATCCAAGAAAGCTAGAAGTATTAAACGGGCTGCTGCTGCCAATTCGACCTTAACGGCACTAGAGCAGCAAAACCACGGCCTCAACATCCCAAGTAGAGATTTCTTGTATAGCTTTAAATGATAATAAAGAACTAATGCATTGTCTATTTTTAATCTTAGGACTAAAGGATCTCAAGGTGTTAGAAGTTTGTCTATTATTAAGACAACATCTAACTTACACTATTAGCCTAGATTTGGTTTAGTAGGTAAGTGTGCAAGCCGTGCGGGATGTAGTCGTGTAAGGCCAATGCTGGATTAGGGACACAGAGCACATTCGTTTTCTACCGAGATTAGTTTATTGGTTGTCCTCTGAATAGCCCGCCATATTCTGATGTGCAGGCCGCACGGGAAGTGGTCCCGTACGGCCTAATACTAGATTAGGGACACAGAGCGCCTTCACTTCTTACTAAGATTAATTTATTAATGCATGCGTTAAACTATTTATAATTAGCAGCTTTAACGTATCCTGCAAGGGATTTAGAGTTAAGCAGGCGTCTTGCAAAGCTAATAAAGAATGCTGTATAGTTACTAACGTTGCGTTAAGCTAGCCGCCTTAGCCTCTAAGTTAATCTTGCGTTTGCAGCAATACTTTAACTGCTATCTATTACTTTGTGGTTATCTGCAGACGATGTTACTGTGTTTACGCCTATATGTAATTTTTTTCAAATGCAGCTCTAAGCATAACAATTGTCGTGTTTATTTTACTATTGCTATTTCTAGTGTACTGTATTAGGGTATTGCCTAGTCCTGTAAAATTTAAGTATCTAAATTAACAATAGATACTGGTATCTAGCTAAGGCGCGTTAGTGAACACGTCTACTTTTACATTAAGCGCCTTAAATAGACCTTTTCCTCTTAATCCCCCTAATTAGTGCTAACACAGCAGGAGTGCTTAATATTGCAGCCTTACGCAAATTAACTAACAGCCTGCGTTTATCTGCATTACTAGCATTACAGAAACTAGATCCTGTTAACTTTTTTTAAATTTAGTACTGTGCAAGCTTTACTACTATATGTTCTAGTTTGTTGTGCAAAGTCTTGTACCTCTGCAGCACTCTCTAAGTTCTATTCTGCGCAGTACTAACTTTTAAGGTAGCGTAAGGCCGCGTCTAGATATTAGCAAGGTTAGCATGCCTAAAGCTTATAATACCCCTAACTTAAGCTTTAACTTAATTAGCATAACTACTGCTTTAACTAAGAAATAAGAGCGCTTCTGCAATAACGAAATTAGCTTAGCATAGCTTAAGAGTACTTAACACAAGAGACTAAGTTAACGCTTAGCTAATAGTCTCTAGTGCTGCTCTAACAGCAAGTTGCTTAACTAACATTGCGGTTAAAGCTTAACAATGTATGCGAATAAGTAAAAGGCGGGTAGGAGCGTGCATATGTTTATGCAAATCTATAATCTAGCAGCTGAGTGCAGTATTTTGAGGCACTACAGATTCTAAATACACCTAATTTTCAGCTCCCTACACTAAATAAACATAGCTGTACCGCACTATATAACTGTTGATGAGCATCTATATAGGTTTGATAAATTTTTTCCTACGATTTGCTTGTAGCTTCTTTTACAGTATCTGTCGCGGTTCAGGTTCTCTCCTGCTCTATTAAGCAGTTGCAACTCACATTTGTAACAGAACAATGCCTATCTAGGACTAGTGCTGCTTATGGTCACCAATATAACCTTAGGTTAATCCTTCAATTCTTCCTGCACACTATGCCCTTACAGTATCTGTCAGTGCTGCGTTCTTGCTACATGTCGCGCACAAACACTTTTCACCTGAAGAAAAATCCTTCCCGTAATCCACTGTGATTTCCATGCTATCCTATATATCTCGTCGCGCGCGGAGCATTATTCTTGCTCTGCCCGGCGTAATCCTTACATCTAGCTCCGCACATGGATCACAAGCATAATTGTGAAGATCGTCCGTAGATGATCTGTGTTAGTTCTCGGGGAATGAGTGAGTGCGATGGACAAGAGGTTGTACTAGCATAATTAGTAGATCGATTTAATAGCACGGGGGTGTGTTAGCACGTTTAGTAGAACGATATAAATAACACAGAGAAGTTAAGAATTAGGTAATCCTTAGATTGCACTTAAAGTTAAACACAATAAACTATAAGGGTTTATTACTTATGCTATATACCTAAGAGAGTGTTATGTTGTCCTATACGTCCTACGTTGTCCTATAAGTAAGACATTGTAGGATTCTATAGTACATTGTAGGACGCACGTGGGCTGTCCTATAGAGGATTTCCGCCAAGACTGTAGAATTACGTGCTAGATATAAGGTAGCGTTATTTATTAGTATACAAAGGTCTGCCCTTTATCTAGGTTACTTAAAGTCTTTTTTTGCTACTATTCTTCCTATATAGTTAGTGTGTTCCCTCTCTTTAAGTTTATAATACTATCTTTTTTTTCTCTTATTTATATCTTTATAAATTAGCTTAATAGTTTCTTGTAGTACTATTTATTATTACACTACTAGTAATTGCATAAATAAAACTAGTTAACTTACTATAGTTGCTTATTAATGTTGCGCAAAGAATAATCTAGAATATTGTATATTATTATTAAAAAAGAAGTATAGAAATTGCTATTACAATAGTATAAAGAAATATATTTTAGTAAAGGTTTTCTTACTAAATTACTTAAAGTTAGACTAAAAGCTAGCTTGCTTAAAATAACAGGAGTTTAAGGCTAATATAGTAGAGTTTGTAGCGCTAAAGGCACTTTTAGTAGCGCGTGTAAAGAAAGATTAGCTTTGCAAATAGTATAAAATATTAGCGTGTTATAAGTAAAAATTAATAAATAAGTTAAAAAAGTTTATTAAAAAAATTAAAGCTTTAGAGGCTGTAGAGAATATTAACTATAAAGTTAGTGTTCTTAAAAGTAATTTAATACTTAGTACTTTAGCGTTAGATTAAGGCACTTTTTTTCTAACTTATTTAAAAAGTAATTTTATCTTTAATAACTTTTGTATTAAGTTATATAGTACTGCGCAAGTAGCTAGTAGTAGTTTGTAAAGTTTGTATCTAGTTTACATATGTTATTACTTTTAGGATAGCCTAACTATTTAACTAGGTATTTATTGCTATTATTTTCTATTTAATGTATAATAATTTTTTTAACTTTAAATTTGTTTTCTTTTTTTATTTTATAGTAGAAGGTTTTCTAGAGTAGCGTTTCTAGGTCTGCTAGTTCTAATATATTAATATAAAATCTTAGGTAGATTTTTGTATTTAGTAGAAGGTTAAGTATGTACGTAACTAGTCCCTTCTAGTCTAGAATTAAAAATAGTCTAACCTTAATATTATTAAGTTCTTTATTTAGTTGTTTAGTGCGAAAATTCTTTATAAGCTAATATACTTTATCCTCTTTTTTTTAGCTAAAGTGCAATTTTTTGTTTCTAGTTAATATATAAAATACTTTAGTGTTAAGCCTTCTTGAGTGTTATTTTAAGTAACTTATATACTATTTTAAGCTTATTAGCTGTTATAATAGCTACTTCTATCTTCTAGCTTAAAAGTATACGTGTAAAATAATTTAGGTGTCTTCTATAGTTTGCGTAGAATAGTATTTATCTTATTAACTTTAATATTTTATTGTTGTATGCTATTTGTGCTATAAGTAGTAATAATACTTAATTGTTTTATTGTTAATTTATATATATTCTAAGGTAGGCTTTTATAGTGTAATTTATTTATTTTATTTATCTATTTATTTGCAGGTAGTAAGCTATTAATAGCTTTTACTTTATTTTAGTTGCAGCTAATAGTGTTGTTTAAAAGTTAGAAGTAAAAAGTTTATCTTTATTACTAATAGTAAACTTTAGTATGCTGTAATATCTAATGATGTACTTATTAATAATATGTGCTAGCTATACTACTGTAAAATCTTTTTTAAAGGCGATATACTCTACTTGTTTTATAAATTAATTACTTACTATAAGAATTGTATTATAAAATACTTTAGTAATAAGGTCTCTTAAGACTAGTAGGCCTGTAACAAAGTTTATAAAGATATCTAACTATAGTATGTTAAGTAGCTCTATTACTTGTATTTTTTATAAGGTGCGTAGGTACTGTGCTTGTTCTTCTAATAGTCTACGCACTTAGCAATAAAAAAAGTAACTTAGTCTTTTATTTCTAGAAACTTATAATTCTTTTTAATAAGTTTTATAGTTTATATAATACAAAGATAACTATATATAGAGTTATTATAATATTGTTTAATAATTACTTTCTACAATTCTTCTAGTATATTAAATATAATTTATAAGACTATGTTTAGCGTCCTTGCTAGTCCTAGCAATCTATCTTTATTAATTTTAAGTATTATAGTGTTAATAATTTCTTTTATTTCTACAATATTATATTATTAGCTAAAAGCGTCTGCTTTACTGTTATTTTTTCTAAGTGTATATATAATTTTAAACTTATATTGTCTAAGTAGCTTACTTATTATTAGTTAAGTACTTTAGTAGTTATAAAGTTAACTAAGTTCTTATAATTTATAAATATTATAAGTTTTAAGCAGCTTTTTACGTACGCTCTCTAATGCTATAAATATATAATAATAGCTAGTAGCTTCTTGTTGTAGACGTTATATTGTTCTTCTAGTCTAGAGAATTTTTGTAAATAGTACGCAATTAGGTGCTATTTACTTTTATGTAATTAACTAGCGTAGCCTCTAAGTACAAAGTCTAATACATTAGTCTTAAAGCGTAATAGTTATTTTACTTAAAATATTTTAAAGTATAGTAGTTTTATACTTACTTTCTTAAGCGTCTAGAAGGCGTCTTCTACTTTTTTACTTTACTTAAAAAGTATTTCTTTCCTTGTAAGTCTTGTTAACAAGATAGCAATCTTAGAGTAGTCTTTAATAAACTATTAGTTAAAGTTTAAAAATTTTAAAAAAAATTATATCTTTTTAACTATTATTAGTTATAGCTATTTCTTAACTACTTATATTTTCTCTTTACTTATTTATACTTCTTGTGCTCTTACTATATATCTAAGGAAAGTAACTTTATTCTTATAAAACTTATATTTCTCTAGTTTAAGTTAAAGGTTAAACTAATCTAGGCACTTTAGTACTATGCAGACATGTTCTATATAATCTCTTAAGTTCTTAGAGTAGACAAAGATATTATCTAAGTATACTATAATAAAAATGTCTAAATATACTCTTATTATATTATTAATAAGTTCCTAAAATGTTGCTAGGGCGTTTGTAAGCCTAAATAGCATAATAGTATATTTATAGTATTTATATTATGTTTAAAACGCTATCTTTTATTCTTTACTTTTTTTTATTTTAATAAAGTAGTATTTATCTTAGAAGTCTAATACTATAAAGACCTTAGCGTAAGATAATTAATCTTAAAGCTTTATAATATTTAGTAATAGGTATTAATTCTTTACTATAATGTTGTTAAGTTTCTAGTAGTTAACGCATATTCTTAGTAGTTCCTTTTTCTTTAGTATAAAGAGTATAAAGAATTCTACTAGTAATATTAAAAGTTTAATGTATTCTTTCTTTAAATCCTAATTTAGCTTAGTTCTTAGTTCTTTAAGTTCTATTTCTAATAATTAATAAATTAGCTTAAAGAGTAAAGTCTTCTCTTTTTTTAGGACAATTTTATAGTCTTAAAGTTAGTGTCTTAGTAAAGCTTTACTATTTACTACTTTTATAAAAAAGTGCTAAAATTCTTTATACTTTTTTAAAATATCTAGAGTTACACGCTTTTCTAAAACTTTAACTTTATAACTTAAAAGTGCTTTACTAGTGTTTATTAAGTTAAACTTTTGTGTTGTAAGGCTGTTTTTAGTTAAAGTCTGCTGTCTTTTAGTAATATTGTTAATCTTTCTTTTATTTACTATTACAGTTATTAGATGCATAGGCTAGCTTATAGTTACATCTAATTTACAGCACTTAAATAAAAACTTTTTTAATTTCTAGTTAATTTATAAGTTGTGTTCTTGTAACTAAAAAATCCCTAATATAATATTATAGGTAGCTAATCTAAAGACGTTTAGGTCTAATTCTTTTTTATATTTCTAGATACTAAGCGTTACTTTGTTAACTTTATGCGTAATAGTTATCTTACTTAGTATAAGCTAACTATTTACTATATATAGTAAGTAAAGTTCTTATTTTTTTAGTGTTTGTAGGCCTACTACTTGCACTACTTAAGAGGAAACAAAGTTAGCTTAAAAGCTAGAATCTACTATTACTATTATCTAATATCTGTTAAGCTTTACTAGTAGCTTAAAGAGGCTTAAGAGGTTAATTGCGTTTATTGCTCTAGTAGTTCTAGGTGTCTAGGGCGTTTGTCTAAAAAAGACTATGTGCTAAATTTATAAAACTTCTTAGCGACTATATATAGTTTGCATTTAATATTAAGGCACGTGTGCTATAAAAGCTAGTTATACTTCTATACATAAGTTCTATTCTTGTAATCTTTTTACTGTGTTATATACATCTGCAAGGTCTTTTCTAGATTATTATGTTTATAAAAGTATAGGCTATATTATTTATTTTATAAGTGTACTACGCATTTGTTGTTAGGGCAGTTATACTATAAGTATTAGTATTAAGGCATTCTCTTTAGTTTCTTAAGAAACTATCCTAATTTGTACTTGTCTAAATAATGTATAGTGCAGCTGTTATGTGTACATGCTGTCTAGGAGTACCTTGCGTGTTCTAGACTACGCGGATCTATCTAATAATACATATTAGTAGCGCGGCTATTGCTTTAAGTTCTATGCTTCTAGCGTGTTGCCTAAAGTTCTTTATAAATCTTTTTTTTCTTTTTGTTTAAGAGTTAATGCGTTAGTTTATTCTAGGATACCTTAGCATTTTAAGTTTATTTTTATACAAAGTTGTTATGTAAGGCTTTATTAATAGTTACTGCTAAAATAATTTTTTTTTTATAGTTTCTTTAGTAAGTTAGTATACTAGTAGTATTTAATTAATATTTTTTTGTAAGGTTCTATAAAGATATTCTTAGGTTGTCTAAGCTGCCTTAGCAGAATATTAATTTTTTTAGCTAGGTTGTTTAAGTATTGTGTTTCTAAGAGTAGTAGTACTTATATATTAATGTCTTACTTGTCTAGTGTAGTAGAGTATTTCTGTACAGCTAGTAGTAAAATTTTCTAGTCTTAGGCTGTTAGTACTTCTTTTGCTACTAGTATAGAGGGCTAGTAGGTTTCTTAAAACCTAGCTATCTTTTTATGCTTAGTTTAGTCTACTAAGGTTGCTTTTATACCTTTGTTAAGCATTATCTTAGAGACATTGTTGTCTAAGGCTTTCTCTGGAGTAATTATAAAAAGGTTATCTAGACTATTAATATTTGCTTAGTCCTTTTTTTAAACTATAATAGTAAGTTTAGTAATAACATTCTATTCTTTCTCTAGATTGTTACTAAGTACTGTATAGTAAAAGATATTTAATTATTACGTTACTTTGCCTTAGCTCTAGTAGTTTTACTTTATGTAACCTTCTTTACTATATGCATAGCAAGTAATTTTTTTTTTGCTATTTTTATTATGTTAACGTTTATTCTTTCTAAGACTCTTATTAAGATTCTTAAAATATATAAGCTTGTAGCTGTTAGTTACATAATATTTTAGGGTTTTAGGAGTAGAAGTTTGTTATTAACCTTAGTTAGGGTATAGGTGTTAATAAGTTTACTGTAGTTAAATGTCTATATTTCTAGGTATGCAATTTCCTTATAAAAATAGTTATTTTTCTAGCTTAAGCTTGTAAAGGTTATTATCTACTTAAATAGCTTTAGCTATAAGTTTATTAAGCGTGTTAAGAGTAGCTCTGCTTTGCATAAGTTTTATATATACAGCTAGTTTAAGACTTTATTAGTATATTTGTATTAAAGCATTATTATCTTATTTAATAACTGTTTAGTACTGCTAAAACTCTATTATATAGTTAGCTGCAGAGTAAGTTTGTTGTAACCTTAAGATCTTTTGTTCTACTACTACAGATTCCTTAAAGGGTAAGAATATTTTTCTTATTTTTATTTTAAAGTTATTTTAGTCTTTAACAAGTTCCTTGTTAATATTATTATTAATAGTGTTGTTTATATATTAATACAAAATAGAGTTAGCCTATTTTTTAGCAGCTTCTTATAAAAATATAAAGGCCTATACAACTATATTGTTGTTGTTAATTTTAGTCCCTTTAATGTAGAAGTATCTATTAACTTAGAGTAGCTATACTTTAAGCTTGTTGCAGTTACTATAGTAGGTTTTAGGCTTATTAGCACGCGTAGTTGTTCCTATAGTTTAGGAATTAGCAGGGGTATTTATAGCAGTATTACTTATCTTAAAAGTATTTAAAGTGTAAAGATTATTTATAGATAATCTGTGTTAGTTCTTAGGGAATAAGTAAGTGCAATAGACAAGGGGTTGTACTAGCACAATTAGTAGATTAATATAATAGCATAGAGGTGTATTAGCACGTTTAGTAGAACAATGTAAATAACATAGAGAGGTTAAAAATTAGGGAATCCTTAGATTGCACTTAAAGTTAAACACAATAAACTATAAGAGTTTATTGCCTATGCTATATACCTAAGAGAGTATTATGTTGTTCTATACGTTCTACGTTGTCCTATAAGTAAGACATTGTAGGATTCTGTAGTACATCGTGGGACGCACGTAGGCTGTTCTATAGAGGATTTCCGCCAAGACCGTGGGATCACGTGCTAGATGTGAGGTGGCGTTATCTATTGGTGCACAAAGGTCTGCCCTTTGTCTGGGTTGCCTAGGGTCTCTTCCTGCCACCATCCTTCCTACATAGTCAGTGTGTTCCCTCTCTTTAGGTTCGTAACAATAATTTACTAGCCTAGGCTAATTACTCTTTTCTTCACAATACAGTCGGCAAACTATGCCTATGCCTATGCCTAGTTTCTTAAAATTAACAGATTTATAGCTGCTAGTAGGCTAGTCTAGTAGCTTTACCTTACTAACTAGTTCCTGGATGTAGTCGCCCTTAGTAAAAGCTAAGCTACTACTTAAAGCTGCCTAGGCTTAAACACTCCGTCCTTTTAAGCTGTAGTTAACAATTTAATAGTAATTATAATATAACTTAGAGAGGCAGTTACACTTTACTAAGCTACAAGTCTTGCAGGCACTAAGCAGAACCTATATAGAGTTCTAAGGCTATTTCTATAGCTAGGATAATAGCTTAGGCTAGCTATAGTTAGGCGTAAATAAGTTAACTTTTAGATAAGGAACAAGTTGCAGAAGCGTAAGTATTTTAGCTTTTAAAAAATTGTTAAAAGACGTTACGTTATTATACTTAAACGCAAACTCTACATCCTTTTTCAACATATTCTAGATAAAAATACTAACTTAAAATTGCGCCTTTAGTAGCTTCTACTTCTTTGTTGCTAGACGTTAAAAGACCTTAATACTGCTGTTTGTTATACTATAGTAGTAATTGTTAGAAATGTCTATTAAGGGGAGAAGGCAAAGAAGCTCCTATCTAAAGCTTTAGCAAATTTAGTAGATCTTTGTTATATTTTACGCGTGTCTTTAGTTGTTTACAGTTCTTTTCTATTGCGCTAACAAAGCCTTGCGCTTGCAGCACCTAGTTGTATATAAAACTATTAAAATAAATAGTACTCTGCTGTTTTAAATTTATCTTATTAGCAAATGTAAACTGTGCTAATTTTAAATGTAGAGCCTTTAGCTAGGTGCAGTGTTAAGCAAGACAAATTCTTCTATTAAAAGTAGTAAGCCTCGCGATTTTGTCGCTCGCAGCTAGAGCAAGCTTAATTTAAGTTAACTAGGATCTTTATGCTTAGATTAGTAATATGCAGTTGCGCAGGGCTATTTGGCTAAGTATGTGTTCTAACAGGCGTTCCTTAATTAATATAAGCGCTACCTATCGCTAGGATAGGTGTGCACGAGGGTCGCGAGTTGTAGACAATCCTATTATTTACTAGATGACGAGCTAGCATGGCCTAGCTTTTACGTTTCTTTGTAAAGGTCCTGAATTCCTGCTACTTTTGCTGCTTCCGCTTGTTTGTTAAAGATGTCCCGTCCTTAGTATCTATGCTTCGGCCGGCAAAGTCGGGCATGAAGCTTTGCCAAGTAAGCACGTTTTAGCCACATTTGCTCTTCCCTCTTCTAAACTAAACGTAGTCTATTTAATCTTTAAGAGCATCTATAAGCTTATAATTAATAGCTACTGCAAAGTTTTTGCTAACATTTTAGACTTTATAATAAATACAACTTATTAGAGTAACTAGGACGTCCTTAGGCTTTTAGCATACAATCTTATAGTTAATACTTCTTTTTTGAAGCTATTTCGGCCTTACAATAACGTTGTAGTATTGCATAAATTACAAATATTTTTTTAAGCCTAAAAACTAGTTTCTAATACAGCGCTTAAGTTTCTTAGCACTGCTTTAGAAAACAATAATTTAATACTTTTCTACGCCTGCTAGTAACAAGTTTGCAGACCCAGTATTGCTGTCTTTAATGTATTAAGTTACAGGCGTGTTAAGTTTGTAGCTAACATACTAGTACAGTTAATTAACGCTAGAAATTTTAAGCTAGCAATTATATTGCAGGCTAGCGTCTAGCAGACTATTAATGCTGTAATTAGACAAGAGTTTATAAATTAGGTATTAAACGTAATTAAAAGGTCTTGCTATCTACTTCTTAAACTCTTCTTTTAGCTAATAAAATACACAAGCTTTGTTAAACTATTTTATATTATAAAAGTCAAGAGAAATTTCTGCAGCTACGTATATATATAAACAGTTAGCGTCTTCTTGCGTAAGTGTAAACCCTTTTATTATATCTTAATTTAATGCTTTAGCAGCGCGTAGGAGTTGTGTAAGTTCTAAAATATTTTAGCACTTCTGCACTTTTAGTATAAAATATCTGCGCTTGTTAATATTATAGTAATTTAATTTTTCTTGCGCCTGTTAGATAGTCGCAACTATGTTGTTCCTAAGCTAAAATGCAAGCATAGAAAGCGCAGATTTAAGTCCCTTGTTCTACACTCTAAAAGCTAGCGTTCTGCGGGAATCTGGTCGCCGACCTGCCTATAGCTAGATAGTACTAAGAGTTCCGGCCCCTGTGTATCCTGCACTTGTATGTCCTGTTCCTGTGTCTTCTGTTCCTGTGTCTTCTGTTCCTGTGTCTCCTGTTCGTTTGTCTCTAGCTCTCTGAGTTTCGCAAGTTCTAACCGCGCTTTCTTAATAATTGCCTTAAAAGTTGCTGTAAGATTTAATTTAGAGATCAACTGCTTTAAAGATGCCTTTCTTGACCTAGACTAACTGTAAGCGCGTTCGTTGTGGGCTCCTGCCGATTTAACTTCTTCTAGTTGCCGGAGAAGCTGTTTGGCAGCCTTTATCAGCGTATTGATGGATTCGTATTTGAAAGGACGTTGCGCTGCCATTGCAAAACAGGACACGTGAAGCTTAGTGTTAGGTACTGCAGCGTACTAAGATGTAAACGCGAACGCGACTTCAACGCACAGGCCCTAAGTGTTGATAGAGCTTCTGTAATCCGTGCGCAAGCTCGGCAATTGTTTTTGCCGATCTGCTCACGTGCAACTTACATTCACCTATTCTATCCTCTTAAGCAACAAGCCACGTCCGTGACGTGTCCGCGCGACTATATCTCGGCTCACCATACGTGTGACTCTGCTCCTGGCCATATCATGCTCTCCTCGCTGCAGGCAACAGGTCACCCGCCTCACGGCAAATACGTGCGACACCTGCAAAGATCTACTTTGTAACGGCAGACATGTTAGAAGCGAGGGAAAGCAGCAGTGCAAGCGGTGCATAGAGAGGGATAAGAAAAGACGCGAAAATGGCTGCGTAATCCGGAAGACGTGCATTATATACCCCTTGTTAAGGAGAGCGTACTCCACTAAGTGCAAAATAGTCAAGAAGACTAGCAATTTTCGCCATCTACAAAGGCTGGGCCTAGATGAAAGTAAATATAAGCGTAGCTGCCTTTCCTGCTTTAAGAAACCGCAGTTAACGGCTGCAGTCCTCTTAGTACACTAACCGCGACATGTAAGGATTCACACGCACCTTTTATCGAGCATGACGAGAACAGCACCAGTCAACAGCAAACTATAAGCTAGAAAGAGTGTAATTCGAGCTATTGGGTTATTGAGGAAACAAGCACAACAGGTGTTGGAAGGAACTATCTCATGTCTGTTATTGGTGACTGCCCAGCATCACTAGCGTGAAACCTATATATTGAGCATCCTCCATAGAATTAATGCATTACTTCTTTACTTTTAATAGGTTATGAGCCCGGTGCTCCTACAACGCCAACTACCTTCTAACTTACTAATTACATTGTTGCATTATAATATATTGTAAGCTGTCCTGGTCTGCATTAGTCCTACCTAAGTTCTGAGGTTGCACTGCGACACGTTATTAACTACACACACACACACACACACTCAGACTTCCACCCTGCACCACTAGCCTCTTTGACACATCTCTGCAACCACAACCTGCAACACTTATTTAGTGGCTACCCTTTAGCTACTATAAGTTCTTTTAACAGCCTTTGTCTAACTACATGACATAGCTACTACATTTAACTTTAAGCTTAACTTGTTATCTCTCCTTAAGCTCTTATTACACGGCGAGAACTATATAGAATAGCGCAATAGCTAGACTATAGCGTTTAAGTATATAGCTCTTCTTAACATTATAAATAAGAAGAAAACCTACTTTATTACTAATATAAAAGCTAAACCATAAGACTTTTAGAATAACAAAGCTCTTTTTATAATTTTAAGCTTTAATTACTTTAACTTAACTCTTAACATAGCTTCTTGTAATACTATAGTAAAAGCCTAAAAGTTTTTATTAAGAAGGTTTAACTAAGACACTAGCAATATCTTGATATAACTCTTCTACATTTTTTTAAAATTTTACTATTATAATAGCAATAACTTTTGCTAATATATTAACAACTTCTATATACTATAGATAAATTTATCAAAATAATATATAAGCTTTATTTTAAAGTTACTTAGTTTATATTATTTTTTTTTTATAAATTTAAGAGTTTATTTTTCTTAACTACTTTTTTAAACACTATAAACTACATTATTAATAATTTAAGTACGTAAGACTTAACTTTATTTACTATTATTAAGCTTAAGCTTCTTAACCTTGCTAAAAAAAATACTTTTAATATTAACTTAACTGCTTATACTGTGATATAGTTGTAGTAGAACACATCTTAACTACTTTAGAAAGCTAGCACTTTATTCTCTTTACTTAAGCTTAAAACAACTTTATAGTCTTCTTAACTTAACATAAATGCACAAATTGAATATATATAGTATTAAAAGCATAAGTATACTTTTGTTAGTCATATTTTTACAGATTACAACTAGCTAAGAAAACAAAAAAAATATAATAAGAAAAAAGTAACTTGTGAAAACATAAAATTAAGAAAAAAAGTTAAAAATAATAAAACGTTTAAAGCTATTACTATATAAAACAGGAAAAGCTTAAATATAAAAATTAACGCTTTTAAAGCATTAGTAGAAACAATAAATGCGTATAGTAAAAAACTACGTAAAGTTATTGTATATATTAGTACTTTTTTTACTAGTAGCTCTTTATTAAACACTTACTAATCTAACTTTAGTGCTTTTTATTTGTGGGAGCTATATTGATCACTAAGGGTCACAACAAAGTGTCCAATAACTACTTAAGAGACATAAGACGATCTAGCCCGCTTATATAGGTGCTAGCGTAGCCGTCACGTGCAGCAGCTTACTAGGATCACCTAATTAACAGGGTGATCCGCATGTTAATACTCTAATACACCCCCTAGGTTAGTAAGAAACTATTAATCTAAGCTGTAAGCAAGGAGTTAATCTTTACTAAATTAACGTCGTCTATTAAGAGGTCCACAATCTTAGTCCTACTGCCTAATTTTTTATCTTTGTTGTAATATTGTAATGTTGTTTTTAATTAAGCAAGCAGTTTAGTTCTGTTATAATATTAAAACATTAGATAGACCTTAAATATTGCTTAATTAGTCTGTGCACAGGTAATACAAATACTAATTACGTCTACTGCCTCTCTAAAACGTTTAGCCTTACTACAATATTAATTACTAAGTCTTCCTAATCTTTAACGCACCCCTATTACTATTAACATAGTAAGCCTTGTTACCTTACTGTTCTCTTACTAATTAGCTGCTAATCTTTCTAGTATAGTCCGCCCTTAATAGCAACAAGCGTAAGCGTTGCTTAAAGAGTTGTTGTTATAAGCGTAAGAATAGTGCTAAGCATAAGTATTACGCGCGTTAAAGCCTATTTAACAATAAAATTTAGTAAGTAGCTAATTTTTAAAATAATAAAAGTTTATTGCCTTTGCTCTTTAATCTGTATGCGCACTGCAAGACTTCTAGTAGCTCTGCTTAAAAATTAATTCTTTTACTTGTTAAGTTAATTCTGCTGTTAAGCCTTTATTAAAACTTTAATTAAAATAAAAGCCTAACTAAGTAATTAAGTTAGCGTAAGAACAAGACGGCTTAAAAGCTAAAGCAAAAGTTACAGTAGCTTACTGCTTAAGCAGTATTGCGTAAACAGCAACATAATAATAGTAATAGGCTAGAAACGCCTATAAGATAGTTAACAAGGCGCAACGCGCCTTTAACTACTTAAAAAAAAGCGCCTACAAGCTTTTTAAAGATTACTGCTAATCTATTACGTTCTTGCGTTCCTCTATATAAGCGCTGCATAAAGAAGATACTTAATAGTTTATTTACTAAGCGCTGCTTTAACTAAGTTTAGACTAGCAGTTAAGGTAGTACTTGCTGTAGTAGTTACTCGTCTTATATATGCTATACAGTTAACAATAATCTTGCTAATTGCTTTATAGCTTTATATAGAGATAAAAACGTAAGTTACTAATTATTTAAGCTTCTTGCTTAGCTTACTAACTAGTTTTAAGGAATAGAATAATAATAGGTACTGTGTTAATAAGTAGCAGCTACTTAGCGACATTATTGCTCGCTGTAAAGAGATTAATAGTAGTGCTATGTTAACTAGAAAGCCTTCTGCGCAGAAGCTTTTAGTCTCTAATTGCTATAATTAAGAGATTCTGTTAAGAAGTTTTAGCGCTTAGCTCCTGCAGCCTGCTCTAGTAAGCATCTTTAACAAAGGATATAATGTTAAAAATTATTCGCGCTAGACACATCCTGCTTAGCAGGCTATAGGTCTAAATTAAAGTTATCCTTTTAGTTAAGAGCCTACTGCTTATACTTTTAGTTAACTTGTAGTTTAGCCTGCTTAATAGCTAGCTTATAATCTGCAACAGCTACAGCAACAACAAATTTAGTTATAGCAATAACAACAAAATCCTTCTTATTAATTATTAGTTTAAGAACATTATGCTTGCAAAATGCTACCTTTTTCTAGTTCTTATAATCGCCTTTGTATGCACTGTCCTAATTGCTACAGATCTTAACTACAAGAGTATGCTGGTGTAAGTAGGCAATTATCTTGCGACTTAATATATAAAAGCAATAGATTAGATTTGCGTTTTTATGCTGCTCGCCTGCGTACTTTAGCTATCTAAGCTAGAATAGTAAATAACATGCTTAAGCTTGCTAAAGCTTAAAAGGCTAAGTAAGACTTGCTAATAGAGTTTAGTAAGTATAATAATTTTAATGCTTACTAGTAAGCTTGTTTCTAGTCTTAGTTCTAGTTTCTAGTTAGTTTAGCTTCTAATCTCCTGCTTATCTTAAGCAACTAAAAAAAGACTTAGCCTAGTATATAGTTATTGCTGCTTAATACAAATTCTTTGCTTATTAATTATTATTTCTTTTAATTAAGTGCTTAACTTGCTAAAGATTAAGCAACTGCTTAAACTTCTTAAACTGTTGTTAGGTAAGCGTCTTAGTTATTCTATTAGCTAGCATAATTGCTGTTTCTAAGTATTTAACTTAAAATAATCCTTTAGCAAATTCCTACCGCAGCTATATATTCTTTATATTAATATGTCTTAAATAAGTGCTAATCCGCTTGTTTTTCCTAATAATAAGTCTAATTGTTTATTAATTATTACACTAGACTGTCTAAACGTCTCCTAGATTAAGAGACAGCTTGCAAAAGAAGCGTTTAAAGGCTATAGCTTCTTTAGTAGTATACTTAAAGGCGAGTAGCTTAGCTTTAGTAGTTAATGTAGTTACTGTAGCCTATTAAGCCGCTTTCTAAAATATTAGACTACTATACAAGATCGCTATATATCTATAAAATAATTAATAAGTTTTCTAATTATCTGTAAAGAAAGCATCACCTGCAATTATTAGGTCTAGGCTATTATAGTTCTTATATTAGATCGCATCCTATCTTATTTAATAGAGGTATATAATTACTTGTTTAATAGCTTTTATGTGCTAATAACTAGAGTTTGTAAGGAAGTGTAAGAGCTTTAAGATTAAGTAAGTAACATTTAGTTGCAGCATAATAGCTGTGTATAGCACTAATTTAACTTTTTTTTAGTAGGCCTTAATCTCTTGCTTAGTTGCTTTGCTAGTGTTCTTAATTAGCTCCTTTAACAGTAGTAGAGTTTTTAGAAAGCTACTATCTTCTAGCTTAAACTTCTTTGTAATCTTGTTAATATACGTATTATGCACAAGCGTAATTGTTTGCTCCTCGCAATCTCTAAGTACTCTAATACTAAGAAACTATTTAAATAACCCTTGTTCTTGTATCTTGTACTTGTCTATAATCTTTAACTAAAGATTTAACGCCCTCTGCTTATAATCTTTTGCAAAGATTAGTAGGATATTATCTACATAAAACAAAACTAGGATTCTTCTTTCTTAATTAAAGAAAAGGCAGGGCTCTTCTAGTAAGGTGATTAATCTAATCTCCCTTAGTAATCCTAAGAACTTTTTATACTATAACAGTAGTAAGTCTTGCAATTTATAAAGTGCGCAGTTAAGCTGTACACACTTTCTAGGCTTTTTAAAGCTATTTAGCATCTTATAGATTACTAGGTTGTATGCTGTAATTAACGCATTAAGAAATGCTCCTACAATATTATATTACTTAATCTCTAGATTATTCTTAGCTGCAATAGCTATTGCTGCTCTAAAGGACTTAGCTGCTAACGTAGCAGCATATGTTAAATTAATTAAGTTTTTTTTCTAGAAATTACTTTTTATAATAATCTACGCCTTGCATTTGCAAAAGAAGCTGTCCTAATTAAACTTATAGGTTTAAACTTATTTTATAAGTATTAGTTAATTATCTACTTCTTTTTTTTAATATTTTAGTCTAAGTCTTATTCTTACTTAACTAATTAATCTTTTTTCTGCAGGCATCCTTAAACAAGGCCTTTATAGGATGCTAGAGCAACTGCTTCTATAATCCTAGCGGTTTAGGTAGATTGTCGCGATGTAGTTAAGTATTTCCTATATTTAGTTTATGCTTAGTAAGCAAAGCTGCTATAACTATATAATTAAGAGTCTTGTAGCTTGTTTAGACTTCCTAGGTTTCTTGTAAACCTAGTAGGTAGGTATTACAAAAATTAATTTATAATAGATTTTTATAATCTGTAATTAATGTGTTAATACTACCTATGCTTTTATTCTTTAGTTAATTGTTAGGATCTTGGGTTGCGTTTTTACACTTACGCCCGCTGCCTAGCTTACGCAGTAGAAGATAATAATTTGTAAGCTAATCTAGGCTTTTGCTAGCAATTCTAGCACTACGTTTAGTAATTAGAGGTTAAGCTTATAATTGCTTACTCTATCTGCTATCTAAGACCTAGGATCTTAAACTACAAGATAATCTATAGTCTACAACTTGCTCTCTTTAAGTAAGAGTCTTATTTTAATTAGCTAGCGTGTTAGAGTCTTTAGGCACAGACTATTAGACTAGTAATAAGTTGTTAGGCTTATATAAAGAAGGCTCTTTACTTCTAGATATTAATAGGTTAGCTCTTCTAGGCAAGCGTACTGCTGTTTAACTGTTAAATACCCTGTAATTAATTGCGTTGTTGCTTCCTAGAGTCTCTAGTTTAGGAGTTAGTTCTAGAGTAGCAAGACTAGTATTTTGCTACTAATTTAAGCAAATTTTTAATAGTGCATAGGCCTTGTGCTCTATTTGCTTAGCGTCTTCTAATCTACTCTTATACTTAGTAGGCAGGCCTTCCTTACTGCTTAAGATAGTAAATAGATTACCTCTAAGGATTTTAGTAGTTAGCTGCGTTTCTTAATTTACTCTACCTTAAAAGGCTAGGAGGGCTTGCAAGTTATTTTCTAGATTAACTAGCTTGCTATTATAAAGAATTTCTATAATTTTAATTGCTTAATCTTTTAGTAGCTTTTTCTTGCAATTTCCTTTGTAAAACAACTGTTTATTAAAAGTTAAATTACAGGTAGTAATTACCTAATTAAAGGTTAGTACTTATATATAGTATATATTAGAGGCTTAATAACTAACTAAATAACTAATATAGCCGCTATAGGCATAAATTCTACTCTAGTCTAGGCGTAGATTAGCAGTCTAATGTCTAATTATAGGTAGTTAATAGTATTAGAAATATTTTCTAAACTATTCTTTAAGCACCTAGTTAGGGGATAAGTAGCTATAAATCTTAGTAGGGCTTATTCTATACAAGTAAGCTGCTATATCTATAATTATTAGCTAGAGCTTAGCTAGTAGATTTGTACTTGTGCGCATTTTAATAGCCTTTGTAATTAGCTCTTAGCCTGCTCTCTCTGCTAAGCTATTAGGCTTATAAGTGTATAGCGGTAGCGTTTTAATTACAATTCTTTTCTCTATTGCCTATTCTTTATATCTTAATTGCCCTTTCTAAGGCAGTGTAGCAGTATTGTTATCCTAATAGATCTTTATAATTTTTTGCTAATATTTCCTTTTAATTCTTATAGTAAAGCCTTTAATTACAGGCATAATATTGTTTAGTGTCTTTAACTAGATATTATAATTGTACAGTTTGCCTAAGTAGTTTTTTTTAATAATTAGTGCCTATTTCTTAAGCAGTTAACTAGTTAGAAAATTAAATAGATTTTATAAGATTTTATAAAAAGGTTAAAGTAATTTTTCTTTTAGCTAACGTAAGATTACTTATAAGGCATAAGCTATTGCGCAGTAATTGCATTCTAATAGCTTTTTGCTAGTAATCTTAATGTTCTACGCTAAGTAGACTAAAGCTTTAATAGCTTGTTGTTTTAGGTGTTCTAATTATTAATGCTATAGATTCTTATTACTAGTGCGCACTTAAGGTTTCCTTAATTGTGCTATAGCGTTTACTAGTAGTAGTTAAGCAATGTAATAAGGGAGTTGCTTGTATTTAACAAATAAGAGATTAAAGTAATACTCTAAGTTAATTAAGATAACGTTCTTCTTAATTGTTCTAAATCTTATAGTATAATTATATCTTAAGTACTAAATGCCTGCTTGCTTAAGCCGTGCTTTAAAGACGATATTAACGTAAAAGCCTAGTATAAACTTAACGTTAGTAAGTAGAAAATTAGCTATTTTAGGGCTAGCCTTGCTATGCAGGACGTTTTTAAGCAGCCTGTTTCTTGTTCTAGCAACTAGAATAAACTAAGTGCCTGCTTTAACTGTCTTGTCTTTGTTGCATTTGCGATAGGTGCCTAGTACTAGTTAATCTATGTTATTAACTAAGTGGACTGCTGCTCTACTATCTATAATTGTACAAAGAGACAACGTATAAGGGGTAAAGGCTGCGCTAAACACGTTTAGACTAATTTTCTTAATTAAGTTCTTTAGGTTAATTAGCGCTAAAACTAATAAGCTAGGGTATGCTCTACTTAGTTTATTAGCGGCTGATACGCTAGTGCTAGCCTTCTAGCCCTTCTTCTTAATTTAGGTTTCAAGCGCTGCTTATTTGTTGCTGTTTTATTACTTAACAATTTTCTTTTAATTGTCGTCTGTTAGTTTAATTAGTATTTTATTAGTAAGTATTAATTCTGTAACTGTAGTTTAAAGTTAGAAGCAGTTGCGCAGTGTTTAGAAGTGCTTATTAGGCTTATAGGGGCAAAAGTGTAATTACTTACTGCTTTTGCTTAGCTGTAAGACTTTTAATAATTAAGCTGTTCTTAATTTAGATTTAGTTTAGAACACTGCGTGTCCTTTTCTTTTTATAAAAGTAATTAATTAATTCTACAATAAAATACTAAAAATCTTTTCTAGATTGTTAAGAGTTAATTAAGCCCTACTAAGCGCTATTGCTTGTAATAGCTTATTGCGCTTTTTACGCGACTAGTCTAGTGCGATCTTAGTGCCTAAGGCGTCTAAAAAATTAGTAACTACTAATAGCTTAACAACTTTAGGGAGCGAGTAGATTGTTGCTTGTCTATATAAGAGCTGCCACTTAGTAAACTAACGCTTAGGGCCTATTTGTCCTTAGCGCGCCTTATCTAGGTAGGATCTGTATTGCGCCCTAATTAAATACTAAGTATTCTGATTTGTAGAAGCAAGATCCTTCTTTAGAATTTTTACTAAGGCTTAAAGACTAGTAAGGTTTTAAGTAATTATGCTTATTAAGGCGTTAGAAAGTAGGTCTAGATGTATAGTCTTGCTGATCTAGTTCTTGACATTAGTAATCTTAGCGACTTTCCTTGTTTATTAAGCAGTGTGTACTTTGTACCTATTAACTAGCTTGTTATAATTATTTTTCTTATACTTAGCGTTAATTATATAAGCCTTGTATTTGCGTTAAGCAATATTGTAGTCTTCTCGTACTTAAGCGCTTGCGCCGGGTAGTGGAGCAACGGGCTCTTTAATATCTTTAGGTAACTTAGGATACTGAGGCTCCTGGTGATCTATTGAGCGCACGTCTAGGAAATTAGGGTTAACCTGATCTTAGATGCCTTTCTCTAAGTAGTATAGTCTTAATAGAGCAAACTAGGTTAGCTAGTCTAATTAAGCCTTAAGGATTACCCCTGGGGCAACAAGCGGTGTATTAGAGAGGTCTATCTTAATAAGATGCTTTGTAGGATTAAGACGTAGATTATTGTTAAGGTGAGGGCGGGATTAGTTGGTTAGTAGCTGTGTTAATAATGACAGTAGCCTGTAGGTTGTAGGATAGATTAGTAGGAGGTTGATTGTATAATTAAGTAGGTAAGTGGTACAGCAGCTGCAGCAATCTGCTAGCTATGCTGTAGGAGAATAAAGAGGAGAGTAAAGTAATAATTAAGCAGTTGGCCTTCTAGCTTGCTAATTACGCAGTGGGAATCAATACTACGATGAAGCAGCCGGGCTCATAACTGTAGGAGCTGAGAAAAGGCAACTAATATTAATTAAATAGAGTGAAATGAGTGTATTAATTACTAAGGGTTACAACAAAGTGTCCAATAACTACTTATATAGGTGCTAGCGTGGCCGTCACGTGCAGCAGCTTACCAGGATCACCTGATCAACAGGGTGATCCGCATGTTAATACTCTAACATAATCCTACAAGCATCTTACTAAGAAAGACCTTTCTAATACACTGCTTGTCTCCTTAGGGGTAATTCTTAAAGCTTAATTAGACTAGCTAACCTAGTTTGCTTCATTAAGACTGCAGTGCTTAGAGAAGGGCATTTAGAATTAAGTTAATCTTAATCTCCTAAACGTGCGCTTAATAGATTACTAAGAGCTATAGTATCCTAAGTTACTTAAGGATAATAAAAAGCCTATTGCTTTACTACCTAAGGCAAGTGCATAAAAATACAAAGATTATAAAATTGCTTAATACAAATATAAAGCTTAAATTCTTAATGCTAACTATAAGAAGGAAAATTATAGTAAGCTAGCTAACAGGTACAAAGTATAAACTGCTTAGTAAATAAGAAAGGTTGCTAAGATTAGTAATGTTAAAAATTAAATGACTAAGACTGTTTATTTTAACCTGCTGTTAAATGCATTAATAAGCATAATTACTTAAAACTTTACTAGTTTTTAAGCTTTAGTTAAGTTTTTAAAGGAAGATCTAGCACTTAAAGTTTAAAATACTTAGTATTTAATTAAAGTGTAATACAGATTTTACTTAGAAAAGGCTTGTTAAAGAAAAATAACTTTTAAGCATTAGTTTACTAACTAGCAGCTTCTATATTAACAAGCAATAATTTACTTACTTTTTAAACTTGTTAAGCTGTTGGCAATTACTAATTTTTTAGATGCTTTAGGCACTAAGATTGCACTAAACTAGTTGAGCAAGAAGTGCAATAAGTAAGTATAAGTACTAATGCTTAGGAAAGCTTTATTAACTTTTAATAATTTAAAAAAGATTTTTAGTGTTTCGCTGTAAAATTGAATAATCTTTTCTTTTTAAAAAAGGACACGCAGTGTTTTAAACTAAACTTAAATTAAGAACAGCTTAATAGATAGCAAATACCTTAAAGTTGAATAAAAGTAGTAAGTAATTACACGCCTGTTCCTGTAAGCTAAGCGTTAAAAAATTAAATTATAAGTATACTTAAATACTGCATAAGTGCTTTTAACCTTGAACTGTAGTTACTAGACTGTGCTTTTAGAGCAGGATACTAATTAAACTGTTGAAAGATAATTAAAAGAAAGCACTTAATTAATAGAATGCTAATAAGTAGGCAACACTTTGCACTTAGATTAAAAAGAAACTTAAAAGGCTAGTACTAGTAAATTGGCAACTCATAAACTAAGTAGAGTATACATTAGCTTATTTGTTTTAGCACTGATTAACATAAGAGACTTTATTAAAGAGATTAGCCTAAATATATTTAGCGCAGCTTTTAATTTTTTTATGTTGTCTCTTTGTATAATTATAAACAGTAAAGTAGTAGTTTACTTAGTTGACAGCATAAATTACTTAGTTTTAAGCACTTCTTACAAAACTGTGAAAGAAGACACTGTTAATGCAGGCATTTAATCAATTCTTATTACTAAAATAAGAAATAAGCTACTTAAAAACATATTATATAGCAAGGCTAGTTTTAGAATAGCTAATTTTTTACTTACTAGTGTTAAGCTTGTACTAAGATTTTACGTTAACATTATTTCTAAGGCACAGCTTAAGCAATTAAGCATGTAGTACTTAAAATATAATAATACTATACATCCTAGAATAGTTAAGTAGAATGTTGTCATAATTAACTTAAAGTGTTACTTTAATTTCTTATTTCTTAAATATAAAGAACTTACTTATTATACTGCTTAACCACTGCCTATAAACACTATAGCTTAATTAAAGAAACTTTAGTTACGTACTAGTAATAAGGATCTGTAGTATTAACAATTAAAATATTTAAAATAAAAAGTGATTAAAGCTCTAGTCTGCTTAGCTCAAAATATTAAAATTACTAGTAAAAAGCTGTTAAAGTATAATTATTATGCAACAGCTTATGCCTTGCAAGTAATTTTACAGTAACTAAAAAAAAAATTACTTTAACTTTTTTACAAAATCTCATAAATTTTATTTAACTTTCTAACTAATTAACTGCTTAAGAAATAAGCACTAACTAGTAAAAAAGACTACTTAAGCAAGCTGTACAACTATAATATTAAGTTAAAGACACTAAGTACTATTATGCCTGTAATTAAAGGCTTTACTGCAAGAATTAAGAGGAAATACTAGCAGAAAATTGTAAAAATTTACTAAAATATATATACTGCTACACTGCCTTAAAAAGGGCAATTAAAATATAAGAAATAGGCAATAAAAAAAAAAGATTGTAATTAAAACGCCACTGCTATACACTTATAAGCCTAACAGCTTAGCAGAAAGAGCTAGTTAAGAGCTATGTATAAAGTTTATTAAGATGTGCACGAGGGCAAATCTACTAGCTAAGCTTTAGCTAGTAATTATAAATATAGCTGCTTACCTGCAAAACAGAATATGCTCTTTTAAAATTTATAGCTACTAATTTTTTAACAAGATGCTTAAAGAATAGTTTAGGAAATATTTCTAATACTATTAACTACTTAAAATTAGACATTAAACTACTAATTTATACTTAAACTATAGTAGAATTTACATATACAGTTGCTAAGCCTATTTATTAAATAAAGAAAAGGCAGCTAGACAATACTATTAAGAATTTAATATTAATTGTTAAGGCTATATTAGTTATTTAGTTGGTTATTAAGCTTCTAACATCAACTATATATAAGTACTAACTCCTAATTAAGTAATTACTACCTGCAAGAAAACTTTTAATAAACAGTTATTTTACAAAAGAGATTGTAAGAAAGAGCTGCTAAAAGACTAAGCAATAAAGATTATAGAAATTTTATATAATAGTAAGCTAGTTAATTGGAAAAAAGCTTGTAAGCTCTTTTAGCCTATTAATCAAAGCAGATTAAGAAATGCAGCTAACTGCTAAAAACCTTAAAAGTAATTTATTTACTATCTTAATTAGTAATGAAGGCCTGCCAACTAAACATAAGAGTAAAATAGAATACGCTAAGAAAATAAAGTATAAAGCTAGTGCACTATTAAAAATTTACTTAAATTAGTAGTAGGAGACTGGTTTTACTACTTTAAAACTAACTTCTATACTAAAAACTTTGAAAAGCAACAACGCTGTTAATTATGAAGTAATTAATAGTTAAATAGCATTATGTATGCACAGAAGAGCTAATTTGTTAATATTTAAAGGCTTAGAGCTTTTCAATCTAGATAAAACTAAAAACTTATTACTTTTCTAACAGTCTGTGCTTAAAGACTCTCACATGCTAGCTAGTTGCAATAAAAACTTTGCTTAACACAAGCAAGTTATAAAGCAGGGATTATTTTATAGTATAAGATCTAAGCCCTTTAATAGCAGACAAGGTAAGTAATTATAAGCTTAACTTCTACTTACTAGACATAGTGCTAAGATTGCTAGCAAAAGCCTAGATTAGCTTACAAATCTTTATTTTCTACTATGTAAGCTAGAAAGCAGGCGTAAGTGTAAGAACGCAACCTAAAATCTTAGTAATTAACTAAAAGGTAAAAGTACAAGTAGTGTTAATGCATTAATTGCAGATTATAAAGATTTTTTATAAGTTAATTTCTGTAATACTTACTTTTTAGGTATTTAAGCAACTTAAAAAAACTAAGCAAGCTATAAAACTCTGAGTTAAATAGTTATAGTAGCTTCGCTTACTAAGTATAGGCTAAATGTAAGAAATACTTAAAAGCATTGCAATAATTTACTTAAACTACTAAAATTGCAAAAGTAATTACTCTAGTATCTAATAAGGGCTATATTTAAAAATACTTGCAGGAAAAAAATTAATTAGTTAAGTAAGAACATAACTTAGACAAAAATATTAAAAGGAAAGTAAATAACTAACTACTACTTTTAAAGTAGGTTTAAACTTACAAATTTAATTTAAATAGCTTTTTCTTTAAATGTAAGGCGCAAAGCATTGTAAGAAGTAATTTCTAAAAAAAAAAAACTTAATTAATTTAACTTATGCTGCTACGTTAGCAGCGGAGTCCTTTTAAGCAATTATAGCAATTGCGGCTAAAAATAATTTAAAGATTAAACAATATAATGTTGTAAAAGCATTTCTTGAAACATTAATTACAGCAGATAACTTAGTTATTTGTAAAATGCGAGATAGCTTTAAAAAGCTTAAAAAGTGCGTGCAGCTTAACTGCGTACTTAATAAATTGTAAGACTTGCTACTGTTATAGTATAAGGAGTTTTTAGAATTACTAAAAAAGATTAGACTAATTGCCTTACAGAAGGAGCTCTGCTTTTTTTTAATAAAAAAAGGAAAATTTAAGTTTTATTTTATATAGATAATATTCTACTACTTTTTGCAAAAGATTATAAGCAAAAAGCATTAAATTTTTAGTTAAAGATTATAAATGAGTACAAAATACAGAAACAAAAATTATTTAAATGGTTTTTTAGTATTAAAGTACTTAAAGATCGTAAGAAGCAAAAAAGTACAATTATATATAATATATATATTAATAAAATTGCAAACAAGTTTAAGCTAAGAAATAGTAGCTTTTTAAATACTCTATTGCTGTTAGAAGAGCTAATTAAAAACACTAGCAAAGCAACTAAGCAAGAGATTAAAGCTTACTAAAAAAGAGTTAATTTAGTGCTTTACACAGCTATTATGCTTTAACTAAATATTACTTACTTCATCTTTAAGCTCTTACACATTTTGAGAAACTTTAGTAATTAGTATATAAAAGCTGTTGAACAGATAATTATATACCTTTATTAGACAAGATAGGATGCAATCTAATATAAAAACTATAATAGCTTAAACCTAATAACTGCAGGCAATGCTTTTTTTATAAATAGATAAGAAACTTGTTAATAATTTTATAGATATATAGCAATTTTATATAGTAGTCTAATAATTTAGAAGGCAGCTTAGCAGACTACAGTAACTATATTAACTACTAAAGCTAAGCTGCTTGCCCTTAAGTATACTACTAAGAAAGCTATAGCCTTTAAACGCTTTTTTTGCAAGCTGTCTCTTTATTTAGAAAACGTTTAGATAGTTTAGTGTAACAATCAATTAATATTTAAAATTATTATTAAAAAAAATAAGCAGATAAGCACATGTTTAAGACATATTAATATACAAAACATGTAGCTGCAGCAGAAATTTACTAAAAAATTATTTTAAGTTAAATACTTAGAAATAGCAATTATGCTAGCTAATAGACTAACTAAATTGCTTGGTTAACAACAGTTTAAGAAGTTTAAGCAGTTACTTAATTTTTAGCAAGCTAAGCACTTAATTAAAAGCAACAATAATTAATAATTAAAGAATTTACATTAAGTAGCAACATTTATATACTAAGCTAAGTTTCCTTTTAGTTGCTTAAGTTAAGCAAGAGATTAAAAGCTAAACTAACTAAAAACTTAAAACTAAGACTAGAAACAAGCTTACTAGTAAGTATTAGAATTATTATACTTGCTAGACTCTATTAATAAGTCTTGCTTAGCTTTTTAAGCTTCTGCAAACTTAAGCGCATTATTTGCTATTTTTGCTTAAATAGCTAAAGTGCGTAGGCAAGTAGTATAAAAACGCAAATCTAATTTATTGCTTCTATACATTAAGCTGTAAAATGATTATTTACTTACACTAGCATATTCTCGTAGTTAAAATTTATAGTAATTAGGGCGAGGGCAAGGACAACGCGTGTATAGACTAGAAAAAAGCAGTATTTTGCAAGCATACTGTTCTTAGAGCAACAATTAATAAAAAGAATTTTATTATTATTGCTATAAGTAAAATTGTTGTTGCTACAGCTGTTACAAATTATAAGTTAGCTGTTAAGCAGGCTGCACTGTAAATTAACTAAAAGCATAAGCAGCATAAAGCTGCAGATTGTAAAGCTTTTCACTAAAAAAATAACTTTAATTTAGACTTATAGCTTGCTATGCAGGCTGTGTTTAGCGCAAATAATCTCTAATATTATATTTTAAATTAAAGATAGTTACTAAGGCAGGCTGCAGAAGCTAAGCGCTAGAACCTCTTAACAAAATCTCTTAATTATAATAATCAAAGATTAGAGGCTTCTGCGTAGAAGGCTTTCTAGTTAACAAAGCTCTGCTATTAAGCTTTTTTTAATAAGCAATAATGTTGCTAAGTAGCTGCTGCTTATTGATGCAGTACTTATTGTTGTTCTATTCTTTAAAACTAGTTAGAAAGCTAAGCAAGAAGGTTAAACAACTAGTATTTTTTTTATCTTTATACAAGGCTATAAAACAATTAGCAAGATAGTTGTTAACTATATAGTATATATAAAATAAGCAACTACTGCAGCAAGTGCTACTTTGACTGCTAGTTTAAACTTAGTTAAAGCAGTGCTTAGTAAATAAACTATTAAGCATTTTCTTTATGCAGCGCTTATACAGAAAAACGCAAAAACATAATAAATTAGTAGTAATTTTTAAAAAGCTTGCAGGAGCTTCCTTTTAAGTAGTAAAAAGCGCATTGCGCCTTATTAACTATTTTATTAGCGTTTTTAGCTTATTGCTGTTGTTATAGTGCTGTTTATATAACACTGCTTAAGCTGTAAGCTACTAAGATTTTGCTTTAGCTTTTAAGCTGCTTCATTTTTAAGCTAGCTTAATATTTTAGTTAAGCTTTTATCTAGCTTAAAAGTTAAGTAAAGGCTTAACAGAAGACTTAACTTAATAAGTAAAAGAATTAATCTCTAAGCAGAGCTGCTAAAAGTCTTACAATTACTATATAGATTTAAAGGTACTAGTAAAAAACTCTTATTATCTTAAAAATTAGCTGCTCTTTAAATTTTGTTGTTAAACAGGCTTTGGCGCGCGTAATGCTTATACTTAGCACCATTTTTACGTTACTAACAGCAACTCTCTAAGTAACGCTTATGCTTATTGCTATTAAGGGCAGACTACACTAGAAAGATTAGCAGCAGATTAGTAAGAGAACAGTAAAGTAACAAGGCTTACTATATTAATAGTAATAAGAGTGCGTTAAAGATTAGGAAGGCTTAGTAATTAGTATTATAGTGTAGTTAAAGGTTTTAGAAAGGCAGCAGACGCAATTAATATTTGTTGTAATTATGCACAGACTAATTACGCAATTCTTAAGGTCTATTTGATGTTTTTAAGATTACAATAGGACTAATCTGCTTGCTTAATTACTTCAACTACAACAGAGGTAAAAGATTAGGCAGTAGAACTATAATTTTAAAGAGGCCTTTTAATTAACGACGTTAATTTAGTAAGGCTTAACTCCTTGCTTACAGCTTAGATTAAAGGTTTCTCACTGACCTAGAGGGTGTGTTAGAGTATTAACACTCAGTTGAACACGCGGATTATCTTGTTAATTAGGTAATCCTAGTAAGATGCTGCACGTGACGGCCCCGCTAGCACCTATATAAACAGGCCAGATCGTCTTATGTCTCTTTAGTAGTTATTGGACACTGTCTTGTGACCCTAGTGATTAATACACTTATTTCACTCTATTTAATCAATCTTAGTTGCCTGTTCTTAGCTCCCACAAGTTGTTACTATTTTAAGTTTCTAGTAAAGAAGTTAGTGTGCCGGTGCACAGGGTGATACCCGACTGCACACTAGGTCAGTGCTCAACCACCTAATCCTAGGGTATATAACCTATTCCGTATCCCCCGACATAGAGGGAATAATCTATCAACTATTTACTACCCTATTATTGATAGACTCTTCTTCACCCTTTATACTATATTACTAAAAGGGCGTCTTTTTCTACTAATAGTCTTTATACTCGTCTTGCAATAAGATTGTTATCTTACCAACGTTGTTCTTGCATAATCTAACTACTAGTAATCTCCTGCCTTTGTAGCATTATGTCTTTATACACTCCAACACCCGTACAAATAGCAAAGCCTATAAGAACATACTCTACTACTTAGTGTACAAAGAAACTAGTGCGCGATTATTACTAAAACAACATAACAATCTTACAAGAGAACAGAGTGCAATAGAATACTAGAGAAGCTAGAATCTTTAGGATTACTACCAGATATGATTTTAGGGAATTAGCATTATCTCCTACTATAGACTACGTTAAGGACTTTGTTACCGAAGTTAGCACTAACAACAAATAGCACAAAAATTTACTAATATAACAACTACATGCATTATTAAATGCTAATTTAAGTTCTGTCTAGCAAAATAAAGGCAGCAAACTATTTAGCAAAATAAAGACAGTTTTACATATATTTAAACGCTAATCTAAAGTCTATTTAGCAGAATAGAGATAGTATTTTATCTAGTAGATTAAAAACAAGCTTACATATATTAATAAATAAAAATCTTAAGTTTTATTTAGCAAAAATTAAGAAAGGACTAAAAGCTTATAACTAAATTTATCTTAAAACGCTAATTTAAGGTATCTGTCTAGCAAAATAAAAACGTTACTAATAATTAGTATAGCACAAGTATAAGTTAAAGCCTACTTAGCAAAAATTAAAGTGCCTAAAAAGCAAGGATTTATACACTAACACTTAAATAAACATATATTACAAAAACTTAAAAAAGAATATATTATCTCTCTTAAAGACTATACCTTGTTATTACTTTGCTAACTACTGTTCACTATTTAAATAAGAAACTTTTATAAGTTTTAAGTTACTGTAAATGTTAAAAAAGAATTAAAAGTTAGCCTAAGAATAAGAAGGCGTAACGCTTTCTTTCTCTAGACCTACTACTGCAAGTCTAGAGCTACTATTAACATTATTAAGTTTAGTTATTAATACTATTGCTACACTTACGCACAACTTAGTGTTGTTTATAGTTTAACTACAACACAGTACTTTAGTCTCTTCTAAAAAAAATGTTACTGAGTTTTTAGAAAACTTTAACTAACAAGCTAATAATAAAGGCATTTATAATGCTATTAAAGTCTTTATTCTACTAAACTATTTTTTAATAAAAATTAATTGCTCTTCTGTATTTTAAAACGTCTACTAAGATACATAAAAAGAAATTAGTTTAAGTTACAAGCAAGCATAAAAGAATAGTAGAAGGATAAAAATACTGCTATTAAAATAAGCAAGCACTTTTACTTTTAAGCTTACATTTATAAATGTGTATAAAACTAGCCTAGGCTAGTAAAGTACTATACGCACTTTACTTCTGTTACTAATGTATACATTAATAATAAGCAAATCCCTTAAGAAGGGGAAAGTATTCTTTTTTTCTAAAGTCTACTACAAACGGACAAAGAGGCAGTTATGTGCTACATGCCTACTGCCCCTAATAGTAATAACTAGAATAAATACAAGCTAGATTTAATCTATTCTTTTTTTAAATCCTACTACAAAAAAATAACTAGCCTAGATAAAATTTATTAGTTAGAACAAGGATGCGCAGATGCAGAGATGCGCTAGATTATACTATCTAACTAGCGTGCAACCCTTAGTTCTAAGAAAATAAAAAAAGCAGCACTTAAAATCCACAAAGCACATAAAATAACAAGCACATAAGAAAACAATAGTTAAAAGATACTTACTTGCAAGCTTCCTTAGAGTTTAAAACTAGTTTAAAACAGTCTAACTTGTTCTAAGGCTAGTTAGCTAGCAGGCGCAATAGCAATAACAAGCAAAAACAAGCACCTTTTTTAAAAAAAGCTTCTGTAAACTAGAAACAAGCTAGAAGGCAACGTTAACTTAAGAACTCCTTTAACTACTTTATAATTACGCACCTAAAAGCACACTACTACAATTAAATCCTTGCCTGTCTTTTACAGATTAGCCTGTAACTACTAGTCTTCTTAATATTAAAACAACAAGCTATCCTCCTATTACGGGCAGGACGCTACCTAGGCCGCGAGTACAAAGAACTATGCAAGTTAATCCTCTGCAATACAGAGAACGTTGCACTACAGCATACTAAGCTTAGTAATTTTAAATTATTAGCGGCACTACGCAAACTCAAACAAGACCTACTACACTAGTAGAATAAAAACAAGCAAGAGCTGCTAATAATAATCTACTGTTGCAGGTCCTTTTACTAGAAGGAACAGCGCTAGTTAAGCTATTTAAATTGCTACGAGCATACAGTATCAGCGAGCAAGCTAGAGGGCTATATTAACTTAACGCTAGCGAATTTGCTAAAGACAAAAGGCTTTGTAAGCTCTAACGTCCCTGTTAACAGCAAAGGAAACAGAGGGCATGCGGAACGTATTACCTAGGGCTTAATACTAGAAGGCTGCTATCATCTCACATCTCCTAATATTAGACCTTCAGCACCTCGCAAACAGCGACAGTGTTAGCGCTAACCTCTTAGCTCTTAAAGAGTTTCAACTAGAGCAGGCCCTTGCTGATCTTAGTCATTTTTTTTTAAAAAATACGACATCTAGCAACATCTAGGCTATAGGACGGCCTAAATTCTTAATAAGAAAAGGGGATACTATGTTATTTGCGTCTGCCTTTATTTTCAGCTTCTTACCTACTTTTTGTTTATGTAAAATTCAGATACAGGCCGCTTATTCTACAGATTCTTGGTGTGCAGTAAGCACCTAGATTCTGTAGACCTGTAATGCTTTACTACTACACTAACACAACACACAATTTCTTGCAGTTGCAACGTAACAGCTAATTATAGCAACTATTACTATTGCAAAATCTGCTTATTTTTAGCAGGTTGTAGACCTAAATTCTGTAGCCACTGCAAGGATATAAGATTTGTTAATACTAGGCGGCGTCCTAGTTAAATATATTGTGTTTCTATTAGTTAATTCTTGTGTTTTTGCTATTTTTCTTCTTTTATTTTCTGTAGAGCTTAATAGGGCCAAGCTTATAGAAAGGGGAGGTTTGTGCCAGTGCACAGGATGATACCTGACTGCACACTACGTTAGTGCTCAACCACCTAATCCTAGGGTATATAACCCATTCCGTATCCCCCGACATGGAGGAAATAATCCATCGACCATTCACCACCTTATCATTGATAGACTCTTCTTCACCCTTTATACTGTATTACTAAAAGGGCGTCTTCTTCTACCAATAGTCTTTATACTTGTCTTGCAATAAGATTGTTATCTTACCAACGTTGTTCTCGCATGATCTAACCACTAGTGATCTCCTGCCCTCGTAGCAGTATGTCTTCATACACTCCAACACCCGTACATTAGTTTTAAATTGATAAGACTAGCATTTTACTACCAATTTAAGCAAATTTATTTATATTATACTAGCCTTGTACTTTATTTAGTAAGTTTTTTTTTTTACTTTAATTTTTAGTAAGTAGGCCTTTCGCACTACTTCAAATAAAAAATACATTACTTTTTAGGATTTTAGTAGTTAGCTAAATATTTTTATTAACTTTATTTTATACGCAAGAGGACTTCTAAGTTATTCTTATAATAGATTGGCTTACTTTTTGAAAAAGATTCTTACAAATTGAACAATTTATCTTTTAGTCCCTTTTTCTTATAAGATTTTTTATAAAATAACTATTTGTTTAAAGTTATATTATAAGTAGTTAATACTTCATTAAGAGTTAGTACTTATATATAATGTATATTAAAAGCTTAATAATATTTAATTAACTCATATAGTTTTAAACATTTCCTTTCAATTTTAAACAATTACGTTTAGCTGCTTTCTTTTTATTTAAAAAATAGGCTTAGTAACTATAAAAATAAAATCTGCTTTTGTTTAAGTATCAATTAGAAGCCTATTATATAATTTGAACTAGCTAATAGTATTATAAAGATATTTTAATCTATTTTCTAAGTACAAAATTAAAAGATTAGTAGCTTTAAATTTGAAATAAGCTTATACTATATAATTAAGCTGCTGTATTTAAAATTACATGCTAGAGCTTAGCTAGTAGATTAGCGCCTATACGTATTGTAATAGCTTTTAAAATTAGCTCTTGGCTAGCTCTTTCTGCTAAGCTATTAGCCTTATAAGTATATAGTAGTAGCGCTTTAATAATAAATCTTTTTTATTACTTATTCTTTATATTTTAATTACTCTCTTTAAGGGACTGTAGTAGTATTATTTTTTAGTAAATTTTTGTAATATTGTACTTACATTTCTTCTTAATCTTTGTTGATAAGTATTTAATTATAATTTTCATATTATTTAGTGTTATTCACTAGTTATTTAAAATTTATAGCTTAGTTAAACAGTCTTCTCCATAATAAATAGTGCTTATTGTTTAAGTAGTGAAATACTTAGGAAGTTAAATAAACTTTATAAAATTTAATTTAAAAGTTAAAGTAACTTTTCTTTTAGTTATTCAAAATTACTTATAAAGCATGAGTAGTTACATAGTTATTAATTTTTTATAAGCTTTTTACTAGTAATTCTAACATTTTAAGCTAAATAAACTAAAGCTTAAATAGCTTATTATTTTATGTATTTTAATTATCAATACTCAAGATATATATTACTAGTACGTAATAATAGTATTTAAGATTGTCGGAAACAAAATACCGACCGATCGATAAATCGCACTCCAGCTAGAGGATACATATACACATACACGTTGCGACACACCCCCTAGATTACTAGCAGCAAGCTACGTAATCTACCTCAGAGCACTTGCAGGCTCTTCTCTTAGCGCTCTCTTCTTAAGCAGGAGGCTAGGATACTGGCACACTAGCTCTAGCGTCTATGCGCACCGACCCTCTAAGGCTGCTAGAGAGAGCTAGCAGCCTAACTGCGGGCTGTCTGTGTTGTGATGTTATATCCCCTAGGCTTATCTTTTTGCTGCTTTCTTGCTTGTGGTCATCCACCTAAGTAAGCAACTACAACGAAATTGCTTATTGCAGTTTCACCGTACCGGGCTTATAACTGTCGGAAACAAAATACCGACCGATCAATGAATTGCACTCCGGCTACAGGATACATATACACATACACGTTGCGACAAAGATTATGCTAGAGCGTTTATAAGTAGTAGTTAAGTGGTATAATTAAAAAGTTATTTATATTCAGTCAGTAAAAAATTAAAGTAATACTTTAAGTTGATTAAAATAACACTTTTTTTAATTATTTTAAAATATATAGTAATGTTATATCTTAAGTACTATATACAAAATTACTTAAATTATACTTTTAAGATAACATATTCTATATAATTTAAGTATAAGCTTAATATTAGTAAGTAAAAGATTAATAGTACTAAAGCTAGTCTTACTATATAGAACGTTCTTAACTAGCCTGTTTTTTGTTTTAGTAACTTAAATAAATTGAGTACTTACTTTAATATTTAATACTTTTATTTTCAATATATTTTCTAAAAGTGCTTAGTACTAAATAATTTATAGTATTAATTAAGTAGACTACTCCTTCACCATTTATGATTATGTAAAAAGACAAAGTATCTAAAGTAAAAGCTATATTTAATACGCTTAGTCTAAGTTCTAATAAAGTTTTTTCAGTTCATTAATAATAAAACTAGGAAACTAAAATACGCCTTACTAAGTTTATTAGTAGCTAATCTACTAGCACTAACTTTTTAACTTTTACTTAATGAAACTGCGTAGTATTGCCTATCTATTACTATTTTATTAATTAATAAAGTTTTTAGATTTTTTTTTTAGAGTTTAATTGGTATTTTACTAAAAAAGTATAATTTAGTAACTATAGTGTAAAGTTAAAAGCAGTTACGTAGTAACTAAAAGTACTTAATTATTAGTAGCTCACTAAGTTTATTTATTTTGAAGGTGTTAAAGGTGGTTGTTGTTGTTGTAGTTAAGATAGGTTGTCTAAATAATTAAAAAACAGCTACCATCTACTAATTAGTTGCAAAAGTTAAAAAAAAGATTATATGTAGGCAACAAGATTTAAACAGTAAGTAGATAAAATCTACGCGCTAAGTAAGCGCTCAGAGCAGAAAAGCTTAAACTACTAAGTAAAATTAAGGTTAAAAAATTTGCTAAAGGTACTAAAAACAAGACTAATGAAAACGTGTTTAATAGTAATTACTAGTCTATAGCTAGCAACAAGATTGCGATAGAAGTAAAGAAGGTAGAGAAGGTAGAGGAGGGTAAGGACACGTACGTTACTGTAGCAGGAGCCTATAACACTTCTTTATTAAAGCTTCTTGCCTGCTACTTCTTACTTTAAAATTCCTTATATACTACTGTATCTAAACAACTTGCAAATAAATAATATAATACTTTAAATATTTTTTTCTTTATTTAATTTATAGAATAATAGCTTATATTCAGTGTAGTTACACTTTACTAAGTTACTATATAGAAAGCTATAGCAGTAGATTATAAAGCCTGTGTTTACTTTTATTAAGCGGCCTTCTTCATTAGTTAAAGAGGAGCTGTTAGTAGTAGCTTTTAGAGTAAATAGGTAGACGTAGAAGTTAAGTTCTATTGTTTTTGAACACTTTGTTAATGCATCTAGTATTATAAATATTAAATTTATAATAAAGATTCTAAAAGGCTTGTGTAGTAGTAAGTTTATTGAACATATTATGTATGTTAATAGTTTAAGTATAGTAATAGTACATTATTTTACTAATCTCTTTTTACGCAAACACAACTTTAGTAGAAAAACTTCATAGTAGCTTTTTAAAGAACAAAAGCTTGTTAAAATTGCTATTAAGTAGCTAAGACAAACTAATAAGTAGGTAGATTTTATAAGTTGCCTTTAAGGATAAGAGAGCTATACTTAAATAGTAACGCTATTGTTATATGTTTATATCTAAGTATAGGCGCATGCTAGAAACGCTGTGACTGTAACACTGCTAAGATAGCAACAGAGACAATAGAAGTTGTAGTTAGCAGTAAATAGTTAGCAGTAAATAGTTAGCAGGAAATAATTATTAGTAAGAGAGTTAGTTAGAGGGATATTGCGTATCTTTGTTTCTATCTAAATATACAACACACTAATTGCGCGCTAGCTAAACAAGGAGGCGTAAGCCTAGATACCTGTTGTTAGCAATAAATCTTTTTTAACTAAAAAGGTGTCTATAAAATGTGTGGTCATATTAAAAGGTTGTCTTAAAAAGCTGAAGCCATACTAAGTATATAAAAGCAAGAGTGTGGTTACGTACTACTTTTATTTAACTTTAAGTTAAAAAACAATTATTAAGTTTTTCTTGATTTAGATTTAGTTTAAAATACTAGGAGCTTTTTTTATGAAAAAGTCATTAACCAATTCTATCATAGTATACTAAGAATTTCAATAAGTCTTTTTAAAGTTAATTAAGCTGTACTAAAAATTATTAACTAGGCTAGCTTATTGCGTTTTTTACGCAACGAGTTTAGTATAATTTTAGTGTTTAAAGTATTTAAAAACTTAGTAACTACCAATAGCTTAATAACTTTAAGAAGTAAGTAAGTTATTACTTAATAATATAGAAGCTGCCACTTACCAAACTATTACCTAAGGCTTATTCATTTTTTGTAAGCTTTAATTAAGTGTAATTTTTACTACGACTTAGTTAAATACTAAGTATTTCAGTTTATAGGTGCAAAGTCCTTTTTTAAGATCTATACTAAAGCTTAAAGGCTAGTAAAGTTTTAACTAATTTTACTTAGTAAGGCGTTTAATAGCAGGTTATAGTAAATAGTCTTACTAATTTAGTCTTTGATATTAGTAATTCTTCTTACTTTTCTAAACTACTTAATACTTTATACTTTATACTTATTAACTAGCTTAATATAATTACTCTTTTTATACTTAGCTTTAATAGCTTAAGGCCTATATTTACATAAAGTAATTTATCATTATTTCTTTTTATGCTAGGGCTAAGTAGTAGAGCTAAAAGTTACTAAATTTTTTTAGGCAGCTTTAAGTACTAAGGCTTTAAGTAGTCTATTAAGCGCACGTTTAAGAAATTAAAGTTAACTTAATTTTTAATACTTTTTTTTAAGCAGTACGGCCTTAATAAAGCAAACTAAGTTAGCTAGTCGAATTTAGCCTTAAAAAATACCCTCATAGCAACAAGTAGTATATTAGTAAATCTTATTTTACTAAAATGCTTTATATAGATTACAACGTAAGTTGTTAATAAAAAGCTAGTAAATTAATTAGTTTGTTAGTAGCTGTGAATATTAATAACAGTAGCCTTCAGGTTGTAGAATGAATTAGTAGAAGGATAATTATATAATTAAAAAAAAGAAAAGTATAGTAGCTACCGTAATCTCTAAGCAGTGCTATAAGAAAGTAGAGAAGTAAAAAGTAATGATTAAATAATTAACTATTTTGCTTGCTAATTGCGCAGTAGGAGTTAAAACTATAATTCAGTAGCTATGCTTATAACTATAAGAGCTAAGAAAAATCAAGTGCCTAATTAATTAAAGTAAAATAAGTATATTAATTAACTAAGTGGTACAACTTAGTATACAGTACCCACTAAAAGGACTTAAGATAATCTGTCCTGTATATATACACGCTACTAGGGCCGTCACGTGCTATCTTACCAGAATTACTCAATTACTAGGGTTATCCGCCTGTTAATACTCTAGCAAAACTCTACTTAAAGAAAAAGCATATTATAAGCTTAATAATGTTACAGGTAACAGGAAGGATTCTCTCCTTGACGTACAAGCGAGGGTTGAAGGTCAACTGGCCACGACGTTAGAAGGCAATAATCTGCGCGGGGCGCCGATTACGTAATTGCCATCCTGCTAATGCCAGCTATTCAGGATAGTCTTGCATAAAGGGATAGTAGCGCTATTACATACATCTATTAAGGAAGAGATGTACAGGATAGTAGGACAAAAGCAATAACTATAAAAATGTGTTAGATCTTATTATCACACTTATTGTAGTTAACTTAAATAGTTTATCCCTTAAACAAATTGTTAACTAGTTATTTTATTATTTATAAAATTAGTATTGTTACCTTTAGTTAATAGTAATAACTCTTTTTAACTTAAAACTACTTCCTACAATAATTTACAGACTACTGCATACATTAACCTTACTGTAACATAAATTAAGTCTAAATAAGTGTAGACTTACCCTGTAAAACACTTCAACTACTAAGAATTTTAGTAGATAATTTAAGTAATAGGTTGCTTAATTAAGATTTATAATAGCATTATAAAGAATTGCTTTAAATAATATAGCTTAAAGTCTAAGACCTTCTACGCTAAACTAACTAACGTCTAAAAACAACAAGATGCTTAACACATTTAATTTTAATCCTAAAAATAACCTAAAAACACAAAAAATTAGAAATCTTAAGCAATAAGCTTATATTTAGGCATAGCAAGTAGCTTCTATAATAAATTTAATTAATTAGCTCTTAAGTTAGCTAATAGCTACTTTAAATAAAATACCTGTTGCTATAAAAACACTTAAAATAGCACTATTTAAAAATTATAAAGAGGAGCAGAAGAAATTATAAATATTTTTTACTTATACAGACTTGTACTGTAAGTATAATAAAGTTCTTACTAACTAAAAAAAGATCTTTATAGCAAGCATATACATAAAAGACAAAGCTCTAAACTAAATATAACTTTATATAAATAACTACCTGCTAAACGCAGAATATAAAGAGATTAAGGCTAAAATATAGGCTTTGTTTACAATTTAGATAGAGTTTAAATAAGAAATAGATTATATTTTTAGAAAAGTAGACGCTAAGAACTAAGCTAAGAAGATAATTACTTGCCTAAGGCAGACTACGTTAGTATTAGTATATACAGCAGAATTTAAATAACTGCAAGCACAAATTAATTAGAATATTAAGGCACTTTAAATAATGTTTAAAGCAAGCTTAAAAAAAATGTTAAAAATAGCTTTGTACACTACAATAAGCCTAGCACACTACACGCGCTAGTTAAGCTAGCTATATATATTAATAATAGGCTCTAGGAACAACATAATTAGAAGAAATATTCTTAACTTAGTTTAGCTGACAAAAGAACACAACGCGGCAGGTATAATAAAAATAGCAACGCTATTATAACTAGCAAAGTATAAAACAAAGCTAAAAATAAAACTACTTAAAAAAGAAGGCATAATAGCCTTTCTAAGAAAAAACGCTAAAAGCATTATAATAACAAGGCATGTCTTGAATATAGCAAAGTTAGACACTTTACTAAAGACTATAAGAAAGAATAAGTTAGACAAGCAGCTGTTAAGATTAAGATAATTAGACAGGGAACGCTATACCTAGCTTAAATAGAACTAGATAACAACTTAAGTAGTTTAAACTTTTATAAAAAAGCACGCGCAATAAACAGCTATAAAATTATACTACAACTATAACTAAAGAATAAGGTCTTTACTTTAAGTAAACTTAAGCTAACAAAATAAAATGTTAAAGACATGGTTATACTAAAATAATTAGTTAACAACTAAAATTAAGTGTGTAAAGCAAGAACGCACTACACTAATAAGTGTAAGATTTAAAAAAAAATTATAATTATTAGTAAGAATGCTAAGAAAGTTAAATATTAGGTAATACACTAATAACTCTACTTAAATTATTTAGTAGCTAAGGTTAAGAACTAAGAAGCTAAAGAAGTAGAAAGTACTAAAGAGTACAAAAAGTTATCTTAGTATAACTATAAGCTTAGTTGCAAGTTCTATAAAAAAACAAAGAAGAGTATAGGGTAGACTAAGATTACTGGTGCTACTTAAACTTATAAGTAGACAAATGCTTTATAAATAAGTGTTACCTTTATAAGCCTAAGAAGGTAGAGATCTACTATTAACTCCTATAGACGTAATGCAAAGATAGATGTAAATACTATTAGTAGCAACTTAAGAAAGTATAATAGGTAGACAACTACTAGTATGTTACCTTATTATTAAACATTTATAAGGCAGTAAACTGCCTAATTTACAAAGCTAAGAAGCTAAAGCTAAAAAAATAAGCCTTAAGGTAAGAAATACTTTACTAAAACCTTTATTAAAGCTTTTGTTACAATAATAGTTGCTTAATACACTATAGTACTAAGTATAGTGCAGGCTACAGTTGTAAAAAGAAGAAAAGTAAGCAGGCAAAAAACTAGAATACTGCTAGGGATAAGGTAATACTAGTAAGAGCATACGTAAAACAACTGTAAAGAAAGTATAAAATACTAATAGTTAAGTAAAGTAGTTGCTTACAACAAAATTTGTATATAGTTAAGATATATAAGCGCTTGTAGATAGTAGAGCTACATAAATAATAATCTCTTTATAGAAAGTAAAACAATACAAGATACTGTAATAATTAAAAAAGAATTAATTCTAATATTATTAGCTAACAAGAAACTTATAAAATATAGAGACAGTATAATATAGTTAAAACTAAATAAAAAAAGCTATAAATAGCAGGCATAAAGTGCTAAATAAACAATAACATTATAAATTTAGGAAGATTAGATATATTAATTAGTTATAATTAGCTAGATGCTTATAACTCTGCTATTAACTAGCAAAAGAAAATAATACTTAGAAGAGAACTTGTGCATAAGGTTGCTAAAGTTTATAAAAAAATACGTTTAACAAATTTAAGCTTAACTTAAAATAAAAGATTTAGCAGAATCTTACTATATAAAATAAAAAGAATTTATATAAAGAACTCTTAGAAAATAAAAGTTATTTAGATAAGGTAAGTTGCAACTATAAAAGAAAGACCTTTACTACTAAAAATACTAAAAAAGTATTATACTAATAATTTTAAGGAACTTTTTAAGAAGCACAAGGCTATAGAGCTAGTAGACTATTAAATTTAAGTTACAACATTATTTTAAATAACAGAGCTAAGCTAAGCTTAGTACGAATATGTTTAATATTGCCTAAGCAAAATGCTAAACTAAAAGACTATATTTAAAAGAATCTAAAAAAGAAATTTTTCAACTAAAATTAGACTTAATAGCCTTACTTATTTTATTTATAAGAAAGCTTAATAGAAAGTAGCAACTGTGTGTTAAGTTTAGAAGGTTAAACAGTGTAACGCAAAAAAACTAGTATTCTTTACTACTAATAATAAAGCTTATAAATTATATTTAGAGAGCTAAGTAGTTTACAAAGTTTAATGTTTAAAAGAAATTTTACTAAATTAGAATAAAAGAAGGTTATAAGTAGATAACAGCATTTAAGACAAAGTCTAAACTATTTAAATACATAGTTATGCCTTTTAAATTAATAAATGCACTAGCAACTTTTTAATTAGTTATTAGTAAAGCACTTTAAAAATACCTTAAAATCTTTGTTATAGCATATCTAGACAATGTACTAGTGTACTTTAGCAGAACGCTTAAAGAATATATAAAGTCTGTTAAGAAAGTGCTTAAAAAGCTTAAAAATTATAAGCTATACTTACAGCTAGAAAAGTGCAAATTCTATATTAAGATAACAAAATTTCTAGGCTTTATAATATCTATAAAAAGAGTAAAGATAAACATAAAAAAGATTATAGCTATACAGAAGTAGCTAACACTTAAAACAGTTAAGAATGTGCAATTCTTTTTAAAATTTGCTAACTACTATTAAAAGTTTATTAAGAATTAATTAAAGATTACTACACAGCATTTTAAAATTACAAAGAAAAAATAGAATTTACTTAAAACAAAGGACAAGAAAAAGTGTTTAATAGAATTAACTAGATATTTTTTAAAGCACTTTTACTAAAGATGTACAATTTAAAAAAAAAACGCAAGTTAAGACTTATATATTAAATTATGTACTTAGAGCTGTATTATTACAGCAGTGCCTAGACAAGAAATAAACACTAGTGTTCTACTATTTAAGAAAGTTATTTAAAGCAGAACTTAATTATAATACTTACAATAAAAAGCTACTAAAAGTAGTTAATACCTTTAAATAGTAGGAATTTACTTGTTAAAACTACTACACTAAATTAAAGTTTTTACTTATTACTAGAACTTAGCAGGATTTATAACAACAAAGAAACTTAACAAATAACAAGTTTAATAAGCTAAAATATTAGCTTAATTTAACTTTAAAATAACACACTACGCTAGAACACTTAATAGAGTAGCAAATGCTCTAAGTAAAAAGTCTAATTTTTATAAAAAAGGTTATAAAAAACTATATAATGCTATATTTAAAAAAAATGCTAGACAGTAGTCTATGTTATAACTAGCTAGAACTAGCTAAGGTAGCTAAGGTAGCTAAGCAGGTAGAAACACTATAATAGCAGTAGCAGCAGAGAGTAGCTAGCTAGCAGTTTAAGCCTAAAGAAAACAGGTCTAATACGCTACTATAAAATAAAATAAAGTACTAAGATATAGTTTGAAAAAATTAAACATATGTATTTTTACATATAAGATTAAGTTTTATTAAGAAACTATATAAGACCCTAAATTTTAAATATGCAGCAATTAAGAAAGTAGTTAAATAACTAGCTAAAGTGTTTATAATACTACGCTTATAAGCAAAAGTGTAAAACGTCTTAAGCAACTATTTAGCTTATTACTAGAATAAGCTTAAAAGATATAAGCTTTATAGCCTATTACAACTCTTACAGCTACTAATAAAACTATAAAGTAGTGTAATAATAAACTTTATAGTAAAGCTTCTAGAATTATTAAAACTAAAATTAGCTTAACTTTGTAACACTATTTTAGTAATTATTAATTAATTAACTAAGGTAGCAAAGTTTGTGTCTATAGAAAAGGCTATTATAGTAGAAAGCTGCGCGTATAAAGTTACAAAAGCACTAGTATTAGAGTATAGAATACTTAAAGAATTTATTACTAACTATAATAAACTATTTATATCTAAATACTACAACACGTTTTTAGTAGACCTAAGTATAAAGAAGAAGCTATTAACTAGCTTTTACTCTAAAATAGACAGCTAGACAGAATAAACAAACTAGACACTAAAATAGAATTTAAAGATGTATGCTAATAAGCTACAAGATAACTAAGTTAAATTCTTACTAACTGCATAATTAGCTTACAATAGTATAAAGTTAGTAACTATAAAGTACTTACTACACTACGCAAACTATAGATATAAGCTAGCTGCTTATTAAAATCTAAAGAACATTAAAAGTATTGTAGTAAGCGTAAATAACAAAGCCTGCTTAATATAAAAGCTACACAAAGAATTAAGCAAAAATATAGCTTATAAAAACTTTATAATAGCTAGAGTAGCTAATAAGCAAAAGATTAAGAAACTTACTTTTAAAAAGAAAAACAAAGTTTTCTTGTAACAATAAAACTTAAAAATGAAGCAACTAAGTAAAAACCTAAAAAACATTTAAGTAAGACTATTTAGATTTTTTCAAGAAATAAACAATATAAACTATAAACTCTAATTGCTACTAGGTATACGCGTTTACTTTGTCTTTTATAAGAAACTTTTAAAAAAAGCACTTCTAAATACTAAGCTAGCTACTAACATAAAGCTTAAAGACAACAAGTACAAGGTTAAAAAAATTAAAAACTTACAAAAGATTAGTTGTTAGTAAAAATACTAAGTTAAGTAGCAAGAATAGCTAGAAAGCTAAAATACTTAGGAACTAAAATAAAATTTAACAAACTGTAAGTTACAGGTACTTAAGTACTATTAAAGATACCTAAAGAAAAGAGGACTAGGTCCTTTAAAAAAAAGTAATTAAAATAAGAATTAAAAGAAGCGTTAGCCTGTAACTAGCCTAAGTTAGCTAATAGTCTAAGTAGCAATAGTTTAGTTATTAGAAAGTTTGTACTTAAGGCAGGGTCTCTTTTAGCTTACTCCTTTGCATAATCTTAAAAATTTAAAATAGTAAAATCTTAATTAGCAAATAATTGCTTTTACGCTTTAGTTTCTAAGAGCTCTAGCTTACTTTAAGCTAACTAAGCCTTTAAATGCGTAACTTTAAGATACTTTTTATACTTTTTACACTAAACTTTTACTTACTCTTTTTTAAAAATAAATAAACTACACTCTGCCTTTACAAAGATAGAACTAGCGTAACAGCTAGTTGCAGTATTTATAAAATAGCAAAAGTTCCTTTTTTTATAGCACTTACAGTAAAATGTTATTTTAAAACTTTGCTTTTTTACACAATTAGCGTAAGTACAGCACTTAATAGTTAAGTTCTATAGACAGTTGCAGTAAGACAATTAGACTTTAAGCATAGTTAGAAAGGCATGAAAAAAAATAAGTGTATAACATAATAAGTATACTAAACTTTATATGCGGCTAGCAATTTAACATGCAGCCTAAGAAAACAATATTCTAAAGTATTAAGATAATACGCCTAAGAGGGGGGATAATATTACAGGTAATAGGAAAGATTCTCTCCTTAACATATAAGCAAGGGTTAAAAGTTAACTAGCTACAACGTTAGAAGGCAATAATCTGCATAGGGCGCTAATTACGTGATTGCTATCCTGTTAAGGCCGGCTATCTAGGATAGTCTTGTATAAAAGGATAGTAGCGCTATTATATACCTCCCTTAAGGAAGGGGTGTACAGAATAGCAGGACAAAGGCCATAAGTATAAAAATGTGTTAGATTTTATTATTACACTTGTTGTAGTTAACTTAAATAGTTTATCTCTTACATAGATTGTTAACTAGTTATTCTATTGTTTATAGAATTAGTAGTGTTACCTTTAGTTAACATTAATAACTCTTTTTTACTTAAAACTACTCCCTACAATACCTTACAGACTACCGCATACATCAGCCTCGCCTTAACACGGATCGAGTCTAGATAAGTGTAGACCCACCCCGTGTAACAAATAAATAGTATAGAGCTTTAAGGTAGTTGTTACAAACCTTAGAAGAGAGAAGGTACAGACTGTGTGTAAAGGATAGAGGCAAAAAAAGACTTAGGCGACCTAAACAAAGGACAAGCCTTTATGTGCTAATAAATAACGCTACCCTACAGCAAGCACGTAATTCTACAAGCTTTAGCAGAAATCTTTTATAAGATAAGTTACAGGCGTTTTATAATTTACTATAAAATCCTACAACATACTACGCATAGGACAACACACTACGCGTAGAATAATGAAAAACTTATAAAATAGTAATATACTCTTTTAAGTATATAGTCGTAGGCATTAAGCTTTTGTAGCTTAGTATGTTTAACCTTAAGTGAAATCTAAGAATTACTTAATCCTTAACTTTTTTATGTTATTACATTGTTCTACTAAACGTGCTAACACAACTACTTATACAATTACATTAATCTACTAATTATGCTAGTACAACCCTTGTCTATTACACTTACTTATTCTAAAAGAATTAATATAGATAGTCTATAGACAATCTTTACACTTTGAACACCTTTAAGATAAGTAATACTATTATAAACACTTCTACTAACATCCTAACTACATAAACAACTACGTGTACTAATAAGCCTAACACCTACTATAGTAACTACAATAAACTTAAAGCATAGGTACTATGAGTAAACAGATATTTCTATATCAAAAAAAAATACAATCAACAACAATAATAAAGTTATGTAAGTCTTTATATTTTTATAAAAAGCTACTAAAAGATAAGCTCACTTTATTCTTTGATAATACATAGATATTACTACTATTAACACTACTAATAAAGTACTTGTTAAAGACTAAGATAATTTTAAAATAAAAATTAGAAAAATATTCTTACCTTTAAAAAAAATTGTAGTAGCAGAATAAAAGATTTAGAGGTTGTAATAAACTTACTCTATAGCTAACTATACAACAAAGTTTTAACAGAACTAAATAGTTCGGAAATAAAACAATAATGCTTTAATATAGATATACTAATAAAGTCTTAAACTAGCCGTACGTGTAGAACTTGTATAAAGTAAAGCTACTCTTAACACGCTTAATAAACTTATCGCTAAAGCTGTTTAAGTAGACAACAACTTCTATAAGCTTAAGCTAGAAGAATGACTGTTTTTATAAAGAAATTATATACCTAAAAATAGAGACAGCTAACTACGTTAGACTTATTGCTGCCTATACTCTAACTTGAGTTAATTACAAAGCTATACTCTTGGAACTTTAAAATACTATGTAACTAATAGCTACAAGCCTATGCACTTTAATTATCTTAATGAGAGCTTAAAAAAGAATAAGCTTTAGTATTATAAGAATAGCAAAAAAAAGATTACTTACTATATATATAGTAAAGAAAATTACATAAAGTAGGACTACTAAAGCTAAGGCAAAGTAATATAATAGCTAAAAATTCTTTATTGTGTGGTACCTAGCAACAATTCAAAGGAAGAATAAAATGTTGTGACTTAACTTACTATTATAGTCTAAAGACAAGACTAGGCAAATATTTATAGTCTAAATAACTTTTTTATAATTACTTTGGAGGAAGCCTTACACAACAGAATTCTAAAATAATGCTTAATAAAGAAATAAAAGCAACTTGAGTTAACTAAACTAAGTATAGAAAAATAGCTAAGTTCTAAGATAGGCTGGTAAATAGGTATAAGTCAGGTTAAGGTTGCACAAACTAGTAGTTGTAGTTGTAGTTAAATTATACTAACAAGTAGATGTAGTTGTAGTTAGGTTGCACTAACTAGTAATTGTAGTTGTAGTTACGCGCACAGACTGTAGGTATAAGTTAAGTTGTAGTTATAGTTGTAGTTAAGTTGTAGTTATAGTTGTAGTTAAGTTGTAGTTACGTGCTATTTATAGTAATAAATAGCTGTGTTAAATAAGTAAGATTAGAAGAAGCAAGCTAAGTAAATACAAATTTACAGTCGGGTGACAAAAAAAAAAGAAATCAAAAAAGTTGGAGTTTTCGAAACTTTATATTTCAGTACTAGAAGGGCTATGCTAAAAACAGTTAGTGATTTGGAAAGCCAAGAACCTCCTCTTTAAGATAGGTTGCTTAGTAAGCTGCTTAGTCAGCACAATTTCGCCTGTAATCTCGCTCAAAATATGTTGAAAAAAAAGCAAGATCAGATTTTAGCATATCTTCTTTGTGAACTTATAAAAAGGGCTAAAATAAAATTAAAAGTTTAATTAGCTTACGTAAGCATGATGTGAGCCAATTTCGGAGTGATAATTCTTATTTCGTTATAGTTTAATGAAAGGTTAAAAAAATAGGGGTTGCTTACGTAAGCACTAATTACGTAATAACTTGATAAAAATATAGTATATTTACTCCTCTTGTTCATCCTAACTTTCTATTTTCAAATTATCTCCTCTATGGCTTGCAATCTCTCTTAATTTAAACAACAAGTTTATATTTTATATTTACAAAACAAATCTATTTCCTCTATTAATAATATACTAGAAAGCCTTCTAAAAGTATTGACATTACTCTTTATTAAATTGAACAAAAAAAACTCTCCTTTATATATTATTAGCTCTAAACGAGGTTGTTCTTCTAAGATCTTAAAAAAAGCAAAAAGAGTGCTTAATAGAGACCTTACAATAAGCCCTAAAAAGACAATTTGACGTCTTTTGAAAGAAAATAGTATAGATTTTTTAATTAGAAGCGTACAACGCTTTCTAAAAAAGTAGAACTATTCTGTTTATATTTCTTAAAAAAAGACGCCTTTAGATACTAAAAAAGCTTATTATTGTCACATTTACGCTAAGCAAACACTTAAGAACATTAAAAATATAAACTTTTTTAAAATTGTATTTTGAGACAAGTCTGCTATTTAGCGTGGGCATAGTGCTAGGACAGAATACTATTAAACAAAGCATAATAATAAAATAAGAAAAGAAAATTGTTTCTACAACAAATACAAGCAAGTTCTAAAGAACTCTAACTATTAAAAAAAAAACTATATTATATTTATAATACTTTTGTTATTTTAATATATTTTCAGAATACTTACTAATCTAGTTATAGGTTTAGATATTCCTATTTAAGTTTAGGGTGCAATTTAGATAGGTAGATGATCTAAACTAGTACTAATTAAAAGCTCTGTATTTACTACTTCTTTTAGGAATTTAGACTATATTAAAAAGATTATAATTCCTATAGTAAAACTTGCAATGAAAAAAGGTAAGTTTTATATACTGTATTTTACTATTTAAAGGCTTATTACTCTATATTTATATTATAAAGTTAAAGTCTTTTTCTGTATATTTAAGCACCTTACTAATTTCTTTATAAGCTAAAAGTTTTAGCAGGATAACGCTAAGATTTATAAAACTACAGAAGTTGTATCTTAGTTTTCTAGAAATAAGATATTACTTTTTAAGCATTCTGCCTATAGTCCTAATCTAAATCCTATAGAAAACGTGTAGACTTTGCTAAAAAACGCTTTAGCTAAAAGGCCTGTTGCTTCTTTAGGTATAGGAAATAATAAGAGAAGTATAGCGGCCTTAAAGGCTGCTATAAAGAAGGAATAAGATTAATTACCTTAAAAGGCGATTAATAATTATGTTCTATTATTACTAAGGCGTTATTTGCAAGTAAAAGAAAATAAGGGCTAGTACACTAAATATTAGTACGCTATTGTAGTTATTTATTAAGAAAAAACTTAAAAAACAAGCTCTCTATTATTACTTAACAATTGATTTGACGATGACCTTTAAACTTATACTTAAATCAAACTAGCTTGTGTTATGTATTATATGTTAATTATTGCGATTTTTACACATTCAAAAAAAAGTTATATTGTAATATATTCTTAAGTTTTCAAGCCTGTGTTTTCACTGCGACGATTGAGGGCATTCGTGCTGACTAAGCAGCTTACTAAGCAACTTATCCTCAAGAAGAGGTTCCCGGCTTTTCCAATCACTAGCTCCTTTTAGCATAGCTCTTCTAGTCACTGAAATATCAAGCTTTGAAAAAAGTGACTTTTTTGATTTCTTTTTTTTCTGTCACCCCTCTGTAGTTATATATTTTATACAATGCAACTTAACTACAACTATAATCTAACTTATACTTAGGCTAGTAAATAAGTTGTAGATTCCTATGCAGAAGTATAAGTTGAATTATAGTTATAGTTAGGTTGTAAAAACTCGAGTTAAATTACAGTATTTAATATTTATTACTAGTTAAAGTTAGGAAATAGTTGAAACTTTACTACTATAGTTAATTATTATAGCTTGTAATTATAGTAATACTTAAGCCTTAAAGTGCCGTTGCTTTTGTACTAGAAGTAAAAAGTTTTCTTCTGTAAGCTTATTTTCTACTATTTCTTTCTTTAGACTCTATATACTATCTTTAGGCGCTAAAAGCTTAAGTATATTATTAACTTCATCACATAGTGCTTTAAGGCTAACATTTTTATTTTATATAAGAAACATTTATAACGTAGTTTACAAGTAACCTGTCTAACCTAAGCAACCTGTCTACCCTACTATATTTTGCTTAACACTTTATTAATACTACAATGCAACTAGACTGCAATGCGTAATTGTCCTATACTAAAGATATATTATAGTTTGCTATTTAAGCTACAATTAAAGATTGCAACAAAAGCAAAAAAATTAGTATTAAAGCCATTAGCGTTTCTAGAAGCACCCTCTAAGACTAACGGGCTAGAGCCCTCCTAAAACATAATTAAGAGCCTAAATTAAAGAAGCTAGACCAGCTAGAAGAAAAGGCACTTGTCTAATAGATACTTAAGCTTAATTGATAAGAAATTAGCGCTACAAAGAATATAGTGCAAGATATAGCTAATAATTTACTTATAGAGCGTAGTAGAAAGGCTATTAATAAGTACTAAGTAAACAACTTTAAAATGTGTACGCTAGAGATTAAGCTTAACAAGAGCTGCCTATATAATTATTAGCAAGCTCTTAACAAAGATCTACGTGTTATAACGCCCTAGTTTAAGCTAGTTACTAATACAAAGGCAGAATATAGTATTATAAATAAAAATATATATAACTTTAACAAAATAGGCTTTATAATAAAAGTTATGTATAGCTAAATAGTCTTAATAAGCTCTAAGGGGCATAGCGCAAAGAGGATTTAGCTAAAGAACTATAAGTAAGTAACTAATATCTAGAGAGTTAACACAAAAAAATAGGCTTTACTACTTTTTTTAATTTTCTTAAGTAAGGTTCTTATTACTTTTTAATTCTACAACTTACTTTAAGACTAAGTAATTAAAGTTAGTTTTAATAGCTAGACGTTAAATAAGCTTAGTCTTACTTAGTTAGAAATCTTTAATAGTTATATAAAGGCGCGTAGTATAAGTATATACCAGCTACTAATTATAGATAGCTATAAGAACTATAGCAACTATAAATTTTATTAATACTCTAAGAAATATATAATCATAACTTTTTATATACTTTTATACTTATATATTTGTTATAACTACTTAATATAAGTTGTTTTGCGCCTTTAAAGTAGACGTACAGTAATATAATTAGTAGCTTAGTATAGTATAGCACTAAGATCAAAAAAGAGGCCTTTTTACTAGCTTTTAAAGTAGCTTTTAAAAAGGCAATTGTAAAAGAAAATATATTTATAAACTTTAAGAGTGCAGGCCTAGTTCTATATAATTTAGAAGCTTTAGTATTAAAGCTGAAATATAATTTTTTACACGCTAACTTTACTAAAGCTAAAAAGCACCTTATAAAAATTAAAAACACTAAGTAACTTCTATAAAATAAAGGCTTAATTAACTTTGCTTCATAATTGTGTACACTTATATAAAATTTATTTAACTTCTTTTCTTTTTAGAGTAGTTAAGTAGCTTAATAAAAGGGTTGTATTCATAAAGCACAAAATAGTATTAATGCGTTAGAAGATAGTAGAGCTTTAAAAGGCAGTAGAGGTAGTAATAAAAGTAAAATGTTAAAAGTAGAAGCATATTTAGACAGCTAAAACCTTTATAGTAAGTAAGGTAGCTAATTTAATAGCTAAAAAAAAGTAGTAAGTAAGAAAAGAGTTAAAAGCTTATAAAAAGAGTGTATACGTAAAGGCGCTGCAGACGTTATAGCAAGACTAGCTACAACGCTCGTACCTGCGTAGTTAAAATTATAAATCTATCTAATAGCGATAAGTCTAAATAGCATTTCTGTCTCCTGCAAATTATAGTACATTATAGTAGTGCTGCAGCATAAGGTAAGTCTTAAGTTAATGTTATTAGGGTAGACAGGTCGCTTAGGTTAGACGGGTCACTTGTAAACTACGTTACTTTTAAATTTATAAAGATAGTATTTTTAAAAATTATAATTTACAGTATAGTTAAAGCAAAAAAGTAACACTTTTAATTACTAATGAAATTTTTTGTGTTATTAAAAAATGCGCTTAATACTAAGACTAGTAATTAAAATTGCTAATTAATTTTTTTGCAACTTATAACAGCTAAAAATAAGTATTTTTGTTTTATTGCTACTACTTTAAAACATTAAATAATGTTTTTAGTTTAATATAAAGAGTGCTAAAGTAATATTTTCCTTTTTTATTAAGTAAACCTTTTTATTTATTTTTTTTCTGTGTTAAAAATGTTTAATTTAAAGTAAAATAGCTATTAAAAAGCTATTAAAAAGTAGGCCTTCAAAACTTTTTTCAGCTAAGTGTTTTTCTTTAAAAAAAAGTAGAAACTAGTATTTCATTTGCCTCATTACTGTGGTTATATTAATTAAGATAGTTAAAAAACTATTCACAGTATGAAGACTTGTTTAAAAGGTTTTTTGTCAAATTCTAGTTAGCTAATTAGCACTTTTTTATATTAATAAACTGTAATAACTATACTTTTTATATAGTAAGATTTTAAATTAAATCTAAAATAGCTGCGTAGTTAAATAAAAACTTTCACATAGCCAATATTATCACGTAGTCCTTACTTTGTTTTTTTAGTTTTTTTTTACAGCAGCTTGTACTATTACAGGCTACTTTATAGTATAACTTTCTATATTTTTATTAAAATTGTTAGATATTAAGTTTATAAAATTAAAAAGACAGTTGTATATAAGCTAAGTATATTAAGCTTAAAGCTTTTTGTTTTTACTTAAAAAGCTTGTATTGTTCTTAAACTGCTTAAGCATTTTTATGATTACTTTAATATAGTGCTACTTAATAAAAAAAAGTTAAAAATACTTAAAGTTGCAATAGTTAATCTCTCTTGTGTTGTTGTTAAAGTTAATAATAATATAAGTACTTTTTTTTTTGCTATTTTTTATACTAGCTATTAATTAATGTATTTTAGGAGCTTAAGCGCACGCTTGCATATATTATATATTAGGTTATATTAAGTATTTATATTGTAAATAATAGAAAGTTGTTCTTTTGGTGGTAGATGTTGTTAAGTAGTAAAAAATAACTTATACTATAATAGTATTATGTTAATAGCAATGCAAATAGCATAAATTGCAAAAGTAGTTAAAATATAATAAATTAATACAATAAAAGTATAAATACCTTGCAAAGTGTGTTTAGAAAGAATATTCTATATTAGATTACTTTAACATGTTGCCTGCGTAAAACCTCTCTAAATCTAACTTTTACAGTAGCAGCAAGTTAAAGATGTTAGATTATTTCTTAAACTACTAAGTTAATAATATAAGCTAGGCATAAAATAGTGCTTTTTAAAGTACTTTAGCTTAGATTCTTATTTGCTAGTGTCAATTAAATTATTTAATTAAGTACTATATTATTGCTAGCATTGTTGCAAGTAATAGCTAGAAGTCAAAAGTTAGTATTAGTGTCTAAAAGTTCATATAGTACTTCTGCAGCTATTAATATTCTAGTATATTATCTACGTATTAGTATAAAATTAAGTGGTTTCTTTTAAAATTGCTAGTCAAGTGTAATATAGTAGCTTTTAACCGCAAAAAAGCTAAAATAATCAGCTGTAAACTATGTATTAAGTATAATTAAAATTTTAGTTATAAGGCCTAAGTTATTAAAAAAAAAAGCTTTTGCTTTATTAAGCTAGTTTTAAAACATTAACTTAGATTTATAACAAGTGGTTATTATAGTCCAAGGCTTAAGAAATTCAAGAACGGGTATGAATGATAGCTACTTAAAAGTTTAGAATAGCTAATTACTATTTATAACTACTTAAGCAAGCTCTCTCTTAAAAGTATTTAAAGTAAATTTAAGTATTAAAGCAAGTATATTATTTTTTAAAGTTAAGTATATATAAAGTTCATTATGCGCAGACTATTGTAAATAGAAGTTGAGGTACTTTAAAAATTAACTATATTAATGTAGTTTATCAGGTGTTTAGTCTTTATTTTTATTAGCTTTAGGTGTTGCAGGATTATGCTGCAGTTAAAACAAAATAGATAAAAGCAGCTAGTTATAATATAAGCAGCTTTTTTAAACTTTAAATGAATACTACTAGTACAGGTAGTATAATTTTAGTGAGAAAATTTGCTATCTAAACTTTAAACTTAGCTAGTTATACTTTACCACTGATCTTAATAAGTTACCATTTTTTTTTTCTGTTTAGCTTCTTAAAGTAGATACATTAATAAATCTAACTTTTTCTGGTCCTTTTTAAATAACATAGTGTTCACTTAATTAAAATTAACTAAAGTTTTGTAAAAGCTTGTAAATATATTTAGCTATTATATATATATAAATAGCGTTTAGTTTAAAAATAAGATAAAGGCTGTAATAAATTGTTGCTATTGCTAACGTATAGCATATAAATGTCTGCTTTATAACTTAAATAGTATATAGGCTATATATAGTAGACTTTTAGCAGATATATACAGAGGGGTGGAAAAAAAAGATAATCAAGAAAATTATTATTTTTAAACCTTTATATTTCTATAGCTAGAAAGGCTATACATAAAAGAGTAAGTGATTTGAAAAGCCAAGAACTTCTCTGCAAGATAGGCTGCTTAGTAAGCTGCTTAGTCAGCACGTTTGCCCTTGCAACTCCACCCAAACTATAAGAGAGAAAAAAGATAAAACTAATTTTTATATAACTTTTTAACAAACATGTAAAAAGTGCTATTTAAAAAACTATACTTAATAAGATTGCGTAAGCATTTTGTAAACAAGTTCTAAAGAGTAGTATCTTATTTATTTAAAGTTTTATTAAAGGGTGTAAAAAATAGCAGTTGCTTATATAAGCGCTAATTACGTAAAATATTAGTAAGCTTATAGTATATAAAGTAGATTTTTTTATTTTACTTACTTTTTCTTAAGTGATTTTTTTAGCTTATAATTTTGTTTGATTTAGATAGTATGTGAATACATTATTTTGATTACATAAGCTTATCATTTGAAATGATAATTCACTTGAAAATCTTTTTAAAAGTATTACTACACGATTTAAGTTTGATTATTTAAAAAACCTAGCTTTTTTACTTACTTTTATGCTAAAACTAAGTTATCTTACTAAAATTTCTTTTTAAGTTTAAAAATTACTTAGTAGAAACTGTACTAAAATATATAAAAATTAATCTAAAAGTTGATGAAGTAAAATAAATAGTAATTTCTTATCAAAAGCTTCTAAAACTTGATAAAAATGAACAGCTAATTTATATTAATCTGTTAAGCAACTATTAATTTTAAGCTCTAAAAAAGCACTGTTCATTTTTGTATTTAAACCGAGTAAAAACTTTAATAACTTTAAAATATAGACTTAAATTAACTTGGATATTAATATAAGTTTATTATTAAGTACAGTTATAGTACTATAATAATAAGCTTTTTACTATACTATTCTAACAAACTTATAAGACAATTACTTTCTTTTAAAAGAATTAAATAGTTATACTGCATGATAGCTATAGTGTTCCTTATCTACTAAGGAAGCTATAGGCAAGCTTACTAAGTATTAGTAAGCTTTTTTATTTAATTTTCAAAATAGATTTTTAAAGTAAAGCTTTTATTATAACTATTTAGTATATAATACTTTAACTCTTAAACATTTACACAAAAGAGAGTAACAGGTTATATTTTAAAATATATACTTTTTAGTAGTTTTTATTCGTTTAAAAAAATTTATACGAAGATTAATTTTTACTGTTTGTTTCTTTTGATTTAGGCGGAGTTGCAAGGGCAGCTTTGCTGACTAAGCAGCTTACTAAGCAGCCTATCTTGAAGTGAAGTTCTTGGCTTTTCAAATCACTTACTCCTTTATGTATAGCCTTCCTACGTGTCCTTACCCTCCTCCACCTCCTCTACCTCTATCGCAATCTTGTTGCTAGCTGAACACGTTTCAATTGGTGTCGTTTTTTGGTACCTTCAGCAAATTTTTTGACCCTAATTTCGCTCGGTGGTCTAAGCTTTTCTGCTCTAAGCGCTTAGCGCGTGGACCTTATCCACTCACCGTTCGAATTTCGTTAACTACACACAATCTTTTTTTGACTTTTGCGACTAATTAGTAGAGTGCAGCTGCTTTTCACTTTTTTGGAAAACCCATTTTGACTACAACAACAACCACCACCTTTGATACCTTAAAAATAAATGTATAGCCTTTCTAGCTATAGAAATATAAAGCTTTAAAAATAATGATTTTCTTGATTTCTTTTTCTTTTCACCCCTCTATATATAGCTCAACTAAAAAGAATTTTTTTTTTAATTACGTACTATGTTAAGCGTTTTTTAATTACACTTCATTTATTTTAAAAACTTAAAAACAAAAGTAGTATAGTTATAAAGTTATACATTAGTTTTTACATTATATAAATTATATTAATTAGCTATTTCAAGTGCTAATTAATGCTAATAACCTAGCATAAGAATATTACTATAATTAATTTAAAAACCTTTTCAAGTCTGTAGAATTAATAAAATTAATATTTTTATTTTAATTTTTGTTTTTAACTTTAGCCTGTAAATTTTACTACTTCTTTTTAGTTTTATGCTTATCTTTACACTAATTGTAGTACGTATTAATTTTAGAATTATTATTAACCTCTTTTTTATATTTATTATTATTGTGTTTTTTAATATATAGCTTGTTGCTATGTAAAATAGTATTGTTGCTAGGTTTTAAGAACTCATATACTAGTAAAGGCTTAAATATTCTATACTAGTTAGTTAGCATATATTATAAAAAAATATGTTTAAACTTACTTCTAATTCTTACTTATAGCAACAGCTATCGTTCTTATACTAATATTTTTAATAAAGTTATACTATGTTTTTCTTAGCTTATATGCTTTTAAAAGTATTAGTGTAAAGCTTTACTAATTATTTATTATGAATATAATACATAATTATTATATAAACACTACTAAAGCAATAAATATAAGTATATATATAACTTTAGCTGTTATTATTTAAGCTTTGTGGTAGTTATGCTACTTTGTTTAAAATTCTTGCGTATTGCTTTATATTAACTTTCAAGTATACGTTTTTTTGATTTTTATAGATTTAAGCAAGAGTTGTTTGTAGCTACCTACCTATTTATACATAAGCATAACTTTGAAATAAATAACTATGTTAACTTACTACTTTTTTAAGCATTGTATTGCTTTGAGTTAAGCACTTCTTATACTGCTTTTATTATATTTTCTGTGCTTTTTTATACTAATACTTTTCTACTATTTTATGCTTTTTAAATATTTGAATTAGTATATAGTAGCGCAATTAGCTATCAATACGTTTTATAAGGCTTTTATTTAAAAATTACGTTAAGCTACTTAACTTCTTTACGTAACAGCTAAAGAGTTAAAGCTTAATCATTTCTTTGTTAAAACTTTTATATTTTTAAGGCAACTTTGTTTTAAACTACTTTCGCTGTATTATATAATCGTATTATAAATTTTATTTTTTCTTCATTTATAAGTTTTTACAAATTAGCATATACTGGAATTAATATTTGTATAAAATACTTCTGTAAGCTTTTTTTCTTATTTCCTTTAAAACTCAGTAGCACTAAAATTATAATGCGCAGAACTAGACTTTGAAAACTGTTACTTAGCCTTTTTTTTATCGTTGGTATTATGATAAAAATAATAATTAACTGTAATTAGTAATCTTTAATTGTAGTAGTTAAATAGTAGGTAAAAACATAAAAATATAACGATAATATAGCTAGTACAGCCTGTGCGCCCCTACTAAAGCTAACTAAAAATTAACATTTTTTTATATTTAAACAGTCTACTAATTACTACATACTAAATACTACTTACTGACAATACACTCTAGCATATTATATAATAATAGCTTTTTATTTTATTTACTTACGCACTTTGTTGATGTAAAATTATTTAATCATAATTACATACCTACTATAGATTTTAACAATTTTATAACTAACGTAAAGCATTAGCGAGCTGCCTACCCTAGCAAACCGCCTAAAAAAGCTTTGCACAAGCAACACAGGTAAAAAATCAATAATTTTATTGCTATTAAATAAAAAGCTAGCGTATATAGGGCTTACATCTAACTTAGAAAAGGCTTTTATATTTTTTTACACATACGCGCGTTGTGCCTAGTTTTGCTATAGTTTTTACAGCGCTATATAGCTAGTTATGCTAGTTTTCAATTACTACTACTATAAGCTCTTTTTAATTGCTAAGGCGCTATAAATGCTTTAGCAGCTACTTGCGCTACTGTAGTCTTATACTTTATAGTTCTACTTTGCTAAATTTGCTTTTTCTTACGCAATTTTTATTTAGTTATAACTACTAATTGCTTTTTAACTTTATAAATATAGGTAATAAGCAGCGTGTTCTAGTATAGTATAAGTTTAGCTCTCTTTATAAGCTGTAAGAAGCCTAACTATGCTATAATAAGCAATTAAGTAAAAGACTTATATGTAAGCTTTTACTAAGACCTAAACTTATAAGTATTACTTAGAGTTTTTAACTACTAGAGCGTCTCTAAAAAGAGAAATTTTAGTAAAGTACATAGCTATACATTAAAACAAATTAATACTACTTACGCGTTTAGAAGGACTAGCTCTACTATCTCAAAGGCCTTCTAGCAGTTATTCTTTATAAATATATTGAAAAACACGTTTTTAAAAGTAAAAAGAAAGCTATCTTTATTAATATAGAAAATGTATTAGCATGCTAAGTTTTTAACGTATTAAGAGTACTTATGCTTTAGCAGTAAAAAATAAAAAATGTTAATTAGCTGAAAAAGATATAATAAATAAAGTAGTACATAAAAAGTTAGCATTTATTTTTAAAATAGTAGTCTTTAAAATTTTAGTTCAAATAGCTCTTATAGCTATTAAAGATAAATAGCTTATACTTACTTACTTAAAGTGCCTTTGGATATGTATTAGAATACTTTAACTACTCTAAATTAAGCGCGTTATTTATCTAGCTATTTTTAGAGACTAAGAGCATCCCATTACGTAGTATTAAAGTCTTTTTATACTACGTAGAAATATAAACACGTTTTTTGTAAATAATAAAAGGTAGAGTAATAGACGTAGTAGCATAGATACTTTAAATAACTATTACTTACTTGCAATTGCCTAGCTAAATAAGCATAAGTCAAGTATATCTCTTTAAACTTATAACAACTTTTTTTTTAACTTAATTATACTTATTTAGAAGCCTAGTTTTATTTAACTTATATATATTATTGTATACACAATACTTAGCTTTAGTATTTATAACTAGCTTAAACTACGCGCTAATAATTGTAAGATCTTCCTGCAGTATTTCTTACTTATCCTTAGCTTAATTAAAGGCTATCTTAAGCTTACTTAAGCGCGTTATAAAGCGCTTAGCCTAGTTCTTACTAACAGGCTTGCTACTATAAACACTTAGTAGTTTATTAGCTATATTTACTACTTTACATAGCCAGGGCGCAAATTCTTATAAACTAAAGTTAAAAATATCTTAAATAATTGTCTGCTTTTTAGTAGTAGTATGCATAAAAAGGTTCAAGTATTTGTTTAGGCAAAAAAGCACTCTACAAGCATGTTAGTTAAAAACTTAGCGTTTAACGTTAAAGGCAGCAGTAGTAGCTTAGTAGCTTTAAAATTAGTTTAATTAATAAGCTTAAAAGGCAAGCTAAAGTCTACCTTTATGTTTAAGTAATTGCGCGTTGTATTAATTAGCCACATTAAGCGAAGAGAGTCAGGTAGAGTCTTAGAATGTTTTAGGCGGTTTGCTTAGGTGGGCAGCTCGCTAATGCTTCACGTTATTATAATTGTATATACTAAGTAAACTGCATAAGCTTTAACTAGTAGTAAAGCATCTATAAAAAATTTATCAGTAAAAGCTAGTTAAAAGCTGCCTGCATTATTTATAAAGGCTAAAGCTATGAAAAAAAAACTTAAATATAAGCTAGGCAGTAAGTTATTACAGTTTTTGATTATAGTTAAATACTAATTGCGTATAGCTATTGAGCTTAAAAAAGTTAAAAAGTAGTAGAAGTTAATTAAACTATTACTATATAAACTTTTGTTTAGCTTTTTTGTTTAAAAATATCTGCATACTTATTACTCTAATTTATGCTTTTAAGTAAAGGCAATTTATGCTTTTTAAAAGTTAGCTAAAGCATTTTTAGTAAGCTATTTTATAAGTCTTGTTACTACTCTTAATATTTTTAAATCTTATAATAATAAATATAAACTCTAACCTTAATGCTATTTATGCAAAAAAAGTTACTATTTAAGCTAAACATTTTAAAAATAGCAGTTAAATACTATAAAAAGTCTAGTACTAACTTTATGTTTTTGTAGCTTTTTACAAAAAAACTACATAGTAATTAGTTAAAGTTCCTTTAGTGTATAATATTGTAAAAATGCTGTTTAAATTATGTTTTGTATTGTAGTAAATAACTGTTTTAACAACTATAACATAACTACTATATAGAGTTATAGTTAATGTAAGGTTATAACTAAATGAGTGCTTACTTAGCTTACTTATTTTAATTATACTTTTCCTAATCTTACTTGTTTAACATAGCTATTTATTACTATAAATAGCACGTAACTACAACCTAACTAAAACCTAACTACAACTAAAACTACTAGTTAGTGCAATTTAACTACAACTACAACTACTAGTCTGTGTAACCTAACTATAACTACAACTACTAGTCTGTGCAACCTTAACCTAATCTATACCTATGCGTAGGTACCCACGACTTATTTACCAGCCTATTCTAAGAAACCTACTAGCTTTATATACTAGAAACAGAAAAGAATCCAATAGTTTAGAATAAAAAGATTTTACTACTGACTATTTAGAAAAACCTTATTATACTAGACAAGTAAAACATTAATATAAAAGTTGTACTACATTTAATAATAAAATACTTAAACAACTTAGCTAAGAGAATGAATATTCTGCTAAAGCAGCTTAGACAACTTAAGAATATCTTTATAAAACTTTATTAAAAAATATTAATAAAATACTACTAGTATGCTAATTTACTAGAAGGACTGTAGAAGAGAAAAATTATCCTAGTAGCAACTATTAATAAAGCTTTAGATATTGACTTTGTATAAAAATAAACTTATAATTCAAAAGCATTCTAGAATAAACTTACGTACTAACTTTTAGATATAAAGAAAAAACTAATCTACAAAAAACTTCAAGTAATACGCTAAAAGTATAAAGCATAAGAAGTTAGCTGTAACAGTATATACTTTCAGACTAATCTATGTAACTTAGAATACGCAAAGTACTTATAGATAGTATATATATATAACAGCTGTACTATATAATACTTAAAAAAGTACAGATTAAAAAAGTTTCTTAAAAAACTACAAAAAATGCCTAAATACAAATACTTATAATATAACTGCCTTAACAAAAAATACGCAGTATATATATAAAATAAATAATATAGCTTACACTTTTATAGATATTATAATCTAGAAGAAAACCTGCAGATGTATATTATATAGTAGAAAAATTATAAGAACAGTACCTGTATATAAATCTGAAACTAGCTTTATAGCATATATACATTAATATTAAACGTGAACTTTATATAGTTGTAAAGAAAGTTTATAAATATAGTATATAGTCTTTTTTCAATAAACGCTCTAAACGCCAAGAAGTGCTAAGGTAATTAATATAATAAACTCTCTTAGCCTTTTTAAGCTACTAGTAAAGCATAACAAATCTTAAAAAATAGTATTTGTAGATTTAAGCTTTTAAGTTATCTTTGTTTGGTTCTACCTTATAAATAGTTAGTACAGCGAGTAACCTATTTGTTTCTATATAGAGATTCTGTCTATAGAAAGAACTATTAGCAAGTTTTTAACCTAAAGTCCCGGTAGCTTTGTAAGGGCATTCAAAATTAGTTTATATTTCTTTTTAATTTTTCTTTTAGCTTAAAAATTGTGTCTATATAATTAGATCTAGTTAATTCTGTACTTTTTTAATAGATGTAAGACTACCTTAGTAAAGTTAGGTCTTTTATTAACTATAAGTTCGCGTGTTGTACTTTATTTGAATGTAATGTTTTTATATATAAAATCTGTAACTGTCTTAAACTAGTTTTTCAATAATAATTTTACTTCAGGCTAGCCGCTAAGGTAGTCTCTTGCAATTATAAGAAACTTCTCTCTAAAATACTAAGGCATGTATACTAAATTAATAGCAATAGTTTCTTAAATAGCAAAACAACAGGTGTTAGTAAGCATATTAACCTTCTTCTTAAAAGATTGTAGTTAATAGTCTTGGCAGGTTGCTAGCCTCTTTTGCACCTACTTATATATTCTTTTTTACTAGTATTACTGTGCAAGTATAGAGTAGACTGCATTAACTCTTTAGTGTCTAATTTAAGTGTGCACGTTCATACTGCAGCGGCTCTTGAATTATATTATTTATAACCTGTTAGATTACAATGTTCCTAGATATTCTCTTAAAAAGTATTCTATCTTACATAAAGAACTTTAAGGCTCGCTTCTTCTACGCTTGTAGTTCTTGTAGTTCTATCCCTTTAGGAGTCTTAAAGTTAACAAAAAACTTAGTATATTATTCTAATTTCATAAAAAACTCTTCATAAAGTATCTTAGCTTGTTCAGTTAGTACTAGTGCATTTACATTTTCTATTAGATAGTTAATAGACTCCTCTAGGTTCTTCTTAGGTTCTAGAGGTAATTTCTAATTGTTAGTTTTTAAATAACTTGATAACATATCTGCAATAATGTTCTTATTTCTTAGTATATACTTAATACAAGGTCCTATAGGAAAATTATTAATATCTACCTATTTATAACGAATCCTAGATTGTTCGTTAACAAATAATTTAGTTAAGCCATAAAAGTTGCAGTATTAGTTTCTATAGTAAAATAAATACTATAGAGGTAAGTATAAAACTTCTTAAAAGCTTATAGCATAGCTTTGTATTTTAACTTAGTAAAGTGCTATTATTTTTCTTATGCTAACTAAAGTATGCTTTTAAACTGTACTAAGTATTTTTTATTATCTTTTTTAAGTTGCTCTATGCAAGCTCTTGTACTTTTTTTACTAGCTTTAGTTATTAGAAACATTTTGTAGTTCTTAGTATTAGTATATTTTAAGTTTGCAAGTGCAAGTGCATTATCTATAGCTTATTTTAGTATGTACATTGCTATGTCCTATGCATCTCCTTACTTAAAAGAAGTGTTGTCTTATAGGAGTGTAAATAGAGGTTTAGTAATTTTAGTAAAGTTCTGTAATTATATATAATAGTAACTACATATACCTATAAGAAACTGCTTTTTTTTCTTATTTTTGCATGGTAGCTAGTTTTGATTTTCTTAACTTTTTTCAAGTTAAGATAGCAACTTTAGAAACTAACTTTATAGCCTACTACTTTAAGTCTTTTCATAAAAAAGTAATACTTCTTTTTAAAAATAGTGCCTCTAGCGTATTTAATTTTAGCTAGCAACTTATCTAGTTATTTCCTATGCTTAAGAATATAACGTTGTACTCTTAGCATTAATTCTTCTCTACTATAATTAGTCTTTAGCCCTCTACATGTAATATTATTAATAAAAGGCATAGTATCAGGCTAGTAGTGTTTTAAGATCTTTATTATAACTTGTTAGAATGCTGCTATAAAGTAGGTAGCGCTTATAACTAATAGGTAGAACTGTATAAGACCTACAGTTGTTTAGAATGCTGTTATATTTTTACTTTTTCAACGTAGTATAATCTAGTTGTATTTTAAGAATAAGTTTATAAGTAAGATAATCTTATATCCTGCGAATTAACTTAAAAAACTTATTATCTATTAGTAATAGATTGATAGTTTATATAGGAACTGCATTTATTCTTTACCTATTGCTAATCTATTAAACACTTCTATTCTTCTTCAGTACTAGGTGCTATGAATTTTAAAACTAACTATTACATTATTCTTATGTTCTTTAATTTAGGCAGACATTAACTATATCTACTACTATAATTCTAATGCCTTTAGGACAGCAAAGCCTTGCATTTGCTAAGCTTTATGTAGTATTGTCTATATTTTATCTAGTAAGCATATATTAGAATAAATTGTTCCTAATTTCTTAAATTACAATAAAAAAGCTCCTTCTCTGTGAAGGAGCATATGTACAAATATTTATTTTTCTATTAGCCTGAAGTAATCTTCTACATGCAGTTTCCTAATATATTCTTTAGTAAGTTTTGTCGTTTACAAAAAAGCAGTATATTTTAGTTTAAATAGATAGCTGTATAGTCTAGTATTAGAATTATAAATGCTTCTTTAAATGATATGTTATTTTTTTGACTTTTTCTTCTTGTCTTCTTATTTCAATTCTATTAGTATCTCTTGCTAAAGAATATTAATAAGTTAAACTTTCTTCTCTACAGTTTTGTATATAGTGTGGAGATTGTAGTATTATTAGAAGTTGTTAAGCAGCCCCTCTTGCATTTGGTGCTAGCTAAGCTTATATACAATTAAGAATTTGCTAAAACTATAGTATTTTATAAGGGTTCTTAATTGCCTTACTACGTTTGTAAAAACATAGTTTTTTAAAACTATTCAATTATGCTTATTGTTGTTTATATATAGCATGTCAAAATTACTAAGTTTAGTTATTAAATTTAACTATGCAGCTTTTTATATGTACTTTACTGCAGCTGCCAATAGCCTATTATTTAATTTATTAGTAATTAGGTGTACTTGTGTATTGCCTACTGTCTCTCTGTCTAAATTGTTGTTAGAAGCTTTATTTCTAATTGTCTGCGCAGGGTAGCTTAGTAAAAGATTAGATGTAATAGAGACTATATTCCTAGTGCTATTATGAGAAAGAACTTAGCATGTAATTTATTTAAACATATTATACTGTATTACTATCTTTACGTTTACGCACTAAGGCCCTCCTAGAATTATAGATCTTGTAATATTAGCAATAATTTAATATGTAGTTCTAATAGCAACTGCTTTTATTTGTAGAAGTACATTAAATGCTGTCTTAACAAATAGGGTATAAGTTCTATTAGCTAAAGTAACACTAGAATATAGGTGTCCTAGTCTATCTTTGATTATTTTATATAGTATTCTTAATACCTATAGAGCACTAAGTTTTAAAATATTAATTTGTGCTTTAGTATGAATCAAGCAATTAAGAAGTACCTGTTAATTATAACCTCGCTTTCTAGTAGGTCTATTTAAGCAAAGACTTATTTATTTCTTTGCTAAAATTCTTAAAATTCTTTAGTAAGTATGTTGTCTAGCTTATTAACGTCAAAATTACCTTTTTTATGCACTTTATGTTGTATTTAAGCATTGAGTTAATATATATTTAACATATTATAATACAGGCTTGCAATAGTTAGCGTGATTAATATAATTTATTTGTAAGGTGTTTTTAGCCTATGCGCTAGTTTAGCTAATTAGTAGCTAGAATAAATACTAGGTGCGCTAAATTACACTTAGATTCTGTAATTTCTTTACTATTTATAACTTTAAGCGTTCTAAAGCTATCTGCAATACTAATATTATTATTTAAAACGTAATATAGTTGTTTCTAAATATTGTCTTGCCTTATAAAGTTAGATGGAGTAACTTCCTGCACTTCTTGTTTAAGTAGGGCAGTTATAATATAGTTTAGCTAACTTTGTATTTTTTTCTTAACTTAAAATTAGAAAGTATATTTATAAACTTTAGAGCCTTTTTCTTTTGCCCCTGTAGTAAGTGCTTTAGATTAGCTAATATGTTGCTATTTTGCTAAAATAACTACAGCGGCCTAATAATTAAAAATAGTGTATTATAAAGCTAACTTGCAAAAAGTATTTTACTTTATATTTCTTTTTGTAGAAACTGTACATTTATAAGCTGCAAGTTAAGAATTAGACTATTACTTTAAATTATCTAATTACCTTCCTAGGTGCTTATATTTCTGCTTAGCTTTTCTTATTTCTTAATTTCTCTGTTATATACATAATGAATATTTTAGCAGAGGGAAGGACTCTTTTTCTTTAACGTGTAGTAGCATCTAACTTAGAGTTTATATATAATGGGTTTTGCCTACCTTCTAATATAATGATAGCAACATTACTATTATTAAGCCTATTAATATATTTGTTTAAAGCAGGATTATATAGCTGTTTCTAGAACTATTAAAACTGCTAGAGTACATTATTGTAGTAACCTTAGTTTATTAAGCTCGTTGCTACGTTTACTAAGATAAAAGTTTTACCCCTATACCTTAAGCCTAGTTAAAAGTCTCTACTTGTAAACTTCTTAAGTACTAGGTATACTAAAGGCTAGTTAATTAAGTACGTTGTTAGTAACGTTGTAGAATTCCTAGATCTTTGCCTTTAACTATAACTAGACTTAAGTTAATAGCAGCTATTCTAGAATTTTTTCTAGACGTTTATGTGGTAGCCTAAAGTAGTAAGTTTCTTTCTTAGCTATAGTATCCTAGTTAAAAATAACTTATCCTATCTGCTTTAGAGCATAGTATAGCTTATAATCCTTAAGCATGTATTCTACATTATTATATATACAACTTAAAGTATCTATCTTTGCGTAATTTAAATATGTAGTATTTATCTTATTTTTAAGCCTTTTCTTTGTATTAGTAACAAAGAAACTATTCTTTCTCTTAATTAGAAATTAAGTATTTGTTATTTATGTAATAAAGTACACGTAAATAATAGGTTTTTTGAAAAGTTTCTTAGTTGTAAGATAAGCTATAAGAATATTAGTTGTAAACAATCTAAGCTTTAGATTGCATAGAGACCTAATGAGGTTCTTTACTTCAAAGTTAACTTTTACTAGCGTGCTTAATTTCCTGTGTGCTTTGCTAATTTAACCGCTACTTCCTTAACTTTCTCTAGAATAAATGTCGCACGCTAGTTAGACAATGTAATCTAGCGCATTTCTATATCTGCGCCATCTTGTTCTAACTAATAAATCTTCTTTAGGCCAGTTATCTTCTTATAGTTAGATTTAAAAAAAGAATAAATTAAATCTAGTTTGTACGTATTCTAATTATTACTATTACAGTCAGTAAGTAGGTAGTATATAATTGCCTTTTTATCTAATTATAGTAAACCTTAAAAGAAGAGTATGCTTTTCTCTTCCTAAGGGATTTGCTTGTTCTTAATATATGTACTAGTAATAGAAATAAAATAAGTATAGTACTTCACTAGCTCTAGCTAGTTTTGTACGCATTTATAGATATAAGCTTAAAACTAAAAGCGTTTGCCCATCTTAATAATAGTATCTTTGTTTTTCTACTACTCTATCATGTTTGTTTGTAACTTAGAATAATCTCTCTCTATATATCTAAGTAAACGTTTTAAGATGCAAAAGAGTAATTAATCTTTATTAAAGAAATAGTTTAGTAGAATAAAGACTTGCATAGCATTATAATTGCCTTTATTATTAGCTTGTCTATTAAGGTCTTCTAGGAATTTAGTAACATCTTTCCTAGTAAAAACTAAAGTACTGTGTCTTAGTTAAACTATAGACAACACAAAGTTGTGTATAGATATAGCTATAGTATGAATACCTAAGCTTAATAGTGTTAATTGTAACTTAGGACTAGCACTTGTAGGCCTAGCTAAGGAAAGCATTTCGCCTTCTTGTCCTTAACCTGCCTTCTAATCCTTCTTTAATAGCTATAGTATTGTAGGACTCCTAAGAGTTCTTTAATTAAATACTTAAAAGTAGTTAGTTGTTAATATAGCAAACAAGGTTTAATTCTTAAGAGAAATAAGATATTTACTTTTAAAATCTTTGTAGTAAGTGTTTAATTAGAAGGACTTGTATTAATCTTTGCCTCTTTAGTATCCTATTTCTTGCTAGGTAGGCTCTAATTTATACTTATGCTATCTCAATTGTTAGTAACGGCTTTATTTCGCTAGACAGGTGCCATAAATTAGCGTTTGAGACACATTTAGTTGTAAGCTTCTAGTCTTATCCTAATTTTCGCTAAATAAAACCTTCGCTCCTTATTATTAACACATGTAAGCCTGTATCTATTTCGCTAGACAAGTACCTTTCAATCGGCGTTTTAGACACATGTAGTTGTAAGCTTCTAGTCTTATCCTACTTTTCGCTAGATAAAATCTTCGCTTCTTATTATTAACGCATGTAAGCCTATCTCTATTTTGCTAAACAGGTTACTACCTCTATTTCGCTAGGTAGACTTCGGATCAGCGTTTAAACACATATAAGACTGCCTCTATTTTGCTAGATAGTTTGCTATCTCTATTTTGCTAGACAGACTTTAACTTTGCATTTATTAACGCATTCTATTATTATATTAGTAAAGTTTGTTGCTATTCTCTGTTGTTAGTGCTAACTTAGGTAACAAAGTCGTTAACGTAGTCTATAGTAGGAGAAAGTGCTAACCCCCTAAAAGTATATTCAGTAGTAATCTTAATAACTCTAGTTTCTTTAGAATTTCTTAAAATTTCATTTTCTTGCAAGATTGTTATAATGTTTTTTACAATGATTATGCACTAGTTCCTTTATATACTAGGTAGTAGACTATATCTCTATAGGCTTTACTATTTGTATAGGTGTTAGAGTGTATAAAAACATACTGCTACAAGGGCAAAAGATTACTAGAGACAAGATTATGCAAGAACGAGGTTAGTAAGATAATAATTTCATTGTGGGTTAAGTATAGAGACTATTAGTAGAAGAAGAAGCCTATTCTATAGTACAGTACAGGAGCTCAGCTGTAGAGTGCACGAATAATAAATGGTACCCCCTTTCTGTAAGATACAGAAGAGGCTATATACCTTGAAATCACGTGGTTGAGCACTAACTCAGTGTGCAGTAGGGTATCACCCAGTGCACCAGCACACTATAAGCTGTTATGTCATAATAACGCAATGATTCGTTAACTTTTTTTAAACTAAATCGTTAGCTTGTCTTTTTTATCATATATTTATTACGTGTTTAGAGCTAAAAACAGGCTAGTTTTATTGATAACGTGCCTTAAAGTACTTTATTTTACTAACACGCTACAAAGCGCTCTTAACCCAATTAAAACCTAAGTTTAAAGCGGCCAATTAAGCTAGAAGAAAAAGCAAGAATTGAGCACATCTTTAAAGAGTTTACGTAAGGATTTATGCTTTCAAAGCTTAATATTCATATAGTAAAAAAAACTGTCTATTAAGCGCGCTAGCAACTCTAGTAATAAAAACTAAGTTAACAACTTTATTAGTAGATTTTCAAGCTTTATACGCGCTAAAGCTGTTTTTATCATTACATAGAAGTAAAAAAAAAGTTTCCGAAGTTTGGAAATTTTAAAGCTTTCTATTTCTATTTGTTGCGGATTAAGCTACTCAGCTGTTTCTCCACAGATTCCAGGTGCTCAAGATCACACCTGGAATCTACAATCAACCTACGATCAATTGATTACTAGAAGCTATTACGCTACCAGTACTCCTTATCATTGTTATCAATTGATTGTTGTGATTAATGACGTTCAGGATTATGCAATCTACTGCGCAATCTATTGCGTAAGTACAGATCTTTCTAGAATGCTTGTAACAGGTATACATGGACTGTAGTCTAGCTTGTAGTTAGAAACCAAGAGCGTTCAATTAAGAGAATGAAAATACCCCATTAAGTAGTTTTACAATATAATAATAAGACTTAAATTACTCTCTTCTCCTAGTCTCTACGATTATCCTCTTATTTTTCTTGTTCTACTTCCGCACCTCCTCCTTAATCTCAAATAGGTTATAAGCCTTAGAGATTTTATCCGCAACACTATTACTAGAGAGGCTTATTTAAAAAGATTAGTAATTTAAAAAGCCAAGAGCTTTTTCTATAAGATGCGGTGCATAATGAGCTGCTTATTTAGCACGTCTGCCTCTGCAATCTCGCTTGATATTAGGCCTTGAAAGAACTAAAATTAATTTCAGTAGGTCTTTTTTTTTAAACCTATCAAAATCGTTGAAATATACATTATGTTAGATAAAACTCGTTTATCCCTTTTGTGCTAAAGTTTGGAAGTAGCACTATAATAAACTATCTATTTAAAATCAGAATGCTCAATTATAAAATTAATCTAGATGGTTTAAGAAAAAAGCTTACAAATACTTGGTGAATAAGAGTTCTATAAGCTTTTAATACAAAATTAAGCGCAGACACAACGTCGACTTTTCTAGAAACTGCTTGGAAACAACCGGATCTAGGAGAAACAACCACGAGGAATCGATTGCGATACTATTTAAAGCCTGCAGCGTAGGCGCTAGCGCGCTAGAGAGGATGAAAGAGTCGCCCTACCCCTCCTACTAGAAGAAAAATTTCCCTAAAAGCTTATACCACATGCCAAGGCATCTATAGCTAATAGAAGTTAAGGAGCTTATTAAAGCCCAAAACCACTAAGAAATAACAACAACAAAAAAAGAATTTCCTCTAGAGACTTAGAAGAAACAAATAGAGATAGAGGACGATAATATAACAATAGAGAACGGCCAAGCTACTACGCCGCGCCTAGAAAGGCAAACTCTAGAGGAGGAACCACCAAGGCCTACCCACAATTAAACTAGAAGCAATTTCTCTCCTTTTATTAGAGCTATACCTTAATTCCTAATTAGAAATAAAACACTAAAAGCCTTCTTAGTTAAAGAGGCGCTTGAAATTGCTAGAAACCTTAGCTGCTAACTTAGCTAAAAACAACCCTACTCAGCAAACAAGCCTACTAGACCTAGTAGAGGTCTTTAGAGACTATACAGAAAATAGTAAAGTAAATGAGAAAAACACTGCTATTATAGGAAACTATATATTAAGCCTCTCTAACGCCTTAAGAGATCTTAGAGAGAAAATTAGACGATTTAGTACAGAGAAACTAACAACACACTCGCCTACCCAGAACACGCCTATACAAAACACGCCTATACAGAACACGCCTATATAAGCCTCCTACGCTACTATAGCAGGTAACAACAAAGATTAACTATAGATAAATATACAAAAAACTTAAAAACTAAAAGCTACTAGCCTAAAAGATTACTAGCTAGTTATAGTTAGTGAAACTTTAAAAGACTTTAAAGCCAATATACACAGAAACGACTTTAACAACGCATTTACAACAAAAAGAGAAGTTCTTTTACTTGTAGTTGCTTGAGTTAAATAATTTCTAAAAGAAAATAGGATTATTACAACTACACTAACATTTAAGGCAAAATACCTTCTTAAAAATTAGGCAATATAGCAGGATATTACAACTTTTATAGCTGCCTAGCTTATTACGCCTTAATTTAAAGTTATTATCTATAGGCTACCTACAAATTATACCCTTAAAATTATTAAGGAAGAGATAAAAACTTTCAACAAAGGTCTTAAAGTAATAGGTAATACTTTTTAGCTTACATTTAAGAATAAAAGAGGATATTAAAACTTTAGCTTAGCCTGCGTAGCCTTTGCTACAGAGGACGAGGCCTAAAGGGCTATTAAAGGGAAACTCTATATTCTAGGGCAAAGCTTTAGAGCAGAAAAACTACGAGTAGTTAATATCTTAAAGCAATGCACCAATTGCTAGGGATTTAGCTACCTAGAGAATAAATACTTAAAAATAGCCTGCTATATCTGCAGCAAGCGTTAATATACTAACTAGCATAAGTACAAATTCTGCACTAGTAAAGATAAAGCCTAGATTTGTACTATATTTAAGTGTGCTAACTGCGAGAAACTTTGCGCAGCTAATAGCCCTAAATGCAATATCCTACAAGCTAGAACAACAAGAACTAATTAAATTAATTAGTATAATTATAGTCTTATAGATAAATATTAATAAAAGTAGCCCTGCTACAGAGTGCGAAATTAACTTAGCTATTACAACAAACGCTAAAATTATTGCAATATAAGAGCTATAGTTAGTAAGAGGGCTATATAAGAATACTAAGTTAATTACTTACTTAGACTTTACTAAAATCTTACTAATCTATAAAGGACTACAACTAAGATTTTATTCTATATTTAAAAGAATATAGAAGTAGAAGTTGATTCTTATATAAGCGAAAACAACTACTTTTAAGCAATTACATTACTTCTTAACTTAAGAAAAATCCATATCTACAATATTTATAACGGAAAAAGCTTAATACAAGCCTTAAATATAACAGTAATCTGAAAACCCCATATAAAAGAGTTTATAGAATCTTTTTAAATTATTTTAGAGGATTTTAATTGCCACTACCTTAGATAAAGCATATAAGATTGTAACCTAAATTAACAACTAGAAGACTTAGTAAAGTAGATAGATAATTAGAACTTTACTCTATTATATACTATTAGAGTTAGAACCTTCTTTAAAGGCTATATAAAAAAAGAAAGCGTACTTAACCTCACTCTCTTAACAAACAATATAGCGTCTACTATAATAAACTAGCAAGCTATCTCAGATACTAGATTGGACTATTACGCTATCCTCTTTAGCATTACTAATTAAGGTCAGCTACCTAGCTAACTAAAGAAATATAATACAAACAAAACAAACTAGAACCTGTCTAAAACTACTTTATAAAAGGGAATACTGCAATTAAAGCTAGAAAATTAAGTACTAGCTATACTATAAGCGTTTAATACCTTCTCAAGGCAACTTCTAATAGAACTTCATAATCTTTTAAAAGAAAGCTTAGACAAAATAGTAAAAAATCTTATAACAGCTATTTAAAAATGGCTTATATAATCTACTCTATGTTACACGGGTCTAGCTATACTTCTCTAGGCTTAGTCTGTACTAAGGCGAGGTAGACTAAAGCGGTAGTCTGTGAGTTATTGTAGGAATTGTTTAAGTAGAAAAGAGTTATTAATATTAACTAAGAGGTAATCAATACTAATTCTATAAAAAATTGAATAACTAGTTAGCAATTTATATAAAAAAATGAAATATTTAAGTTAACTATAACAAGTATAATAATAGGATTTGTTACATTCTTATACTTATTGCCTTCATTCTGTTATCCTGTACATCCCTTCTACGAGAGAGGTTTAAGATAGCGCTGCTATTTCCTTATACATAGCTATCCTAGATAGCAAGCCTTAGCAGGATAGTAGTTACGTAATTAACGCCGTGCGCAGAATATTACCTTCTAGTATAAAGGCTAGTTAATCCTTAACTATCGCACGTATGTTAAGGAAAGAATTTTTTCTGTTACTTGTAATATTATCCCCTCTCTTACGCGTATTATCTTAACACCTTACAATATTATTTTCCTATACCGCGTGTTAAGTTACTAGCTATATATAAAGTTTAAGTATGCTTATTATGTTATACGCTTGTTTCTCTCTACGCCTTTCTAACTATGTTTAAGGTCTAATTATCTTGTTGCAACTGTCTATAAAACTAAACTTCTAAGCGCTATGCTTACGCTAATAAGATAAAAAAGTAGAGTCTTAAAATAATATTTTACTGTAAGCGCTATAAAGAATAAAACCTTTACTGTTTTATAGACACTGCAACTAGTCGTTACGCTAGTTATATCTCTATAAAGGCAAACTATAATTTATTTACAGTATTTTATAAAAAAAGTCAAAGAAAGTTTAGTATAAAGAGTGTAAAATGCGTTTTACAGTTGTGCGTTTAAAGGCTTAGCTAGCTTAAAGTCAGCTAGAGCTCCTAGAGACTAAAGCGCAAAAGAAATTATTTGCTGATTACAATTTTACTATTTTAAATTTTTAGGATTATGTAAAGAAATAAGCTAAAAAGATCCCTGCCTTTAATATAGACTTTCTAACAACTAAACTATTTCTTCCAAGACTATTAACTAACTTAGGCTAGTAACAGGCTAACGCTTTTTACTTTTTCTATTTAATATCTTTTTTTTAGGACCTAGTTCTTTCTTTTCTTAGTTTTTCTAATAGTACTCTAGTATCTGTAACTTATAGCTTATTAAATTTTCTTTTAGTTCCTAAGTATTTTAGCTTTCTAGCTATTTTTGCTACTTAACTAAGTACTTTTACTAACAACTAATTTTCTGTAAGTCTTTAATTTCTTTAACTTTATACTTATTGTCCTTAATATCTATGTTAGTAGCTAGCTTAGTATTTAAAGGTGCTCTTTCTAGAAGTTTTTTGCAAAAAACTAAGTAAACGCGTAGACTTAGTAGTAGTTAGAGTTTATAGTTTACGTTGCTAATTTCCTCTAGGATTTTTCATAGTTTTACTTAGAGATTATCTAGTGTTTTGCTTAGTTACTTAGTTTTTAAGTTATCTTATAACAGGAAAACTTTGTCTCCTTTTTTAAAAGTTAGTCCGTTAATTTTTTGCTTATTAGCTACTTTAGCTATTATAAAGTTTTTGTAAGCTTTATTCTTACTTAATTCTTTATGCAGCTCTTGTATTAAGCAGGCTTTATTATCTGCGCCTAATATAATATGTTTACTATCCTTTAGATCTTAATAAGTAGCTAGCTTACATCTATAGTTCGCGTAGTATAGTATCTACTTTATAGTTGCTAACCTTATACTAATGTAGACTAGTTGTGCTGTTAGCAAGAGTTTAACCTAGTTGTTTTCTAGCTTATTAGCGTACATCTTTAAATACTGTTTAATTGTCTAATTTGTTTATTCTGTCTAGCTATCTATCTTGAAGTAAAAGCTGGTTAGTAGTGTCTTTTTTACACCTAATTTTGCTAGAAATATGTCTTAATACTTGAACATAAATAGTTTGTTATAATTAGTAATAAACTCTTCAAGTATTTTATGCTTTAATACTAGTGCTTTTGTAACTTGTCGCATCTATGACGTACCAACCTCAAGGCCTAAGGCCTCCTTAGCACTAAGCCTAGGCGCCTGTTAGCTTAGGCGCTGAGCGCGCGCTAGCTAACCTCACGTTAGAATATCTACGCCAAACTTATAAGCTTACACCCGAGCTCAGCAAGATACATGTTAAACTCTTCTAAGTCTAACAGCAGCCTTTCTAGGTCAGGTCTGTATAAATAGCACGTCTTAGACACAGTTAGAAAGGCAGAATTAGAATCAAATATCTAGTTCTTCTAAACTACTATTACTAGCTCCTTATTTTTCATAGTTATAAGCTTAACACTTTAAATTATAGTTAAAATTTTCCCTACGCAATCTAAAGTACGCTAGCAGTAGTTTAGACCTTCTAATTTATTTAAATATTAATTTATACCTCTTAACTTACTAACTGATTACACGCAAAATAATAGTCAGCAACTTTTTTTAAATTCCTAACTTAGCGCGCCTTATAAAGCACGCGACCTAAACTTACTATTATACCTAGCTAAAGTTTAACGCTAAATTTAAAAAAGTCTAGGAATATATTAACCTAGAGGCTATTATAACTATTAATATATTAATAGGGCTGCTTTAAAGGCCTTTAGCGCCTATAAAGAACTTATGCTAAGGAAATTTTAAAGCTTATAATAAAAAACTTAATAAACACTATATAAAGTATATAGACTAGGCTGTAAACACACGCGCTCTTGAGTATATTAAAAATCAAGTTTACGCAACTATTAATAAATAGCTACTAGCTTTAGTTATAATTAAACTTGTAAATAGTGCTTATTAAACGCTTAATAAGCTTATTAAACAACAATAGCTTAAACTAGCACTAATAAACGCTGTTAACTAAATAGTAACACGCTAGGAGTCCTAAGTAAGCTTTAAAAAAGCAAAGCTTAGTACTATAAAACTAGGAGCTTAGTACAATAAGTAGTAGATAAGCTAACTAAAAGCTAAAAGGCTAAAAATCTTTAAAGTAGACAGCGCACTTACTATATTAAACTTTCTAGACGCTATAAGAGCTAAATACGCTTTTAACTAGGCTAATATAATAAAAACGCTTTATTATTAGTAGTAGACGCTTAAGAAGAATTATTTAAACTTTAACTAAACTAGTTAAGTATTTTTAAAAATGCTTTATTAGCTTTTAGTTAGCGCACTAAGCTTAACTAAATTAATAGTAGAAGCCTTTACTACTTTAAGAACTTTAAAACTTTGCAAAAATTAAAGCAATAAAAGTACAAGCTAAAAAGTTAACTATAAGTACTTATATAAAAATAATAAAAATTATTAGTACTTCTAAAACTTTGTAAAATACTATACGCTTTTAGCAGCAATTAAAGCCTACGTAAAATACTATTGTAATATTAGTAAGAAGAAAGCTAAGAAAAATTAAGAACGCCTGTATATAAACCAGTATAAAAAACCTCAAAATAAACTAATTAAAGCAGAATACTGGCTTTTTTAGAAAAAAAAAGTAAGTTAAAGGCTTTTTTAAAGAATATATTATTGCATCTTTAATTAACCTAGCGCTTCTTAAAAAAGACAACAGCCTAGGTGTATACTATACTAGTAATTACAACGCCTATATACTATTGAAGAGCACTATACTTAATAGTAAAGCTCCGTTATACTTAGTAAATAGTAGGAAACTGCTTATACTAGGCTCTTTTGTACTAGCGAGAGAGGTAGAGACAGTAAAGATAGGCACTTAAGCTTTTACTATTAGTAGTTAAAGGACTTGCATTCTTTGCTAAGTCCTAAACAAAACACATAGTAATAAAACTAAAGATTTTATTCTTAAATACAGCAGTCATTAAAGGGTTTTATTTTAATATTATTTTAAAAGCTTACCTATATAAAAAAGAAGTTTAGTATATAGGCCGGAATAATATACTTTGCTAGAGTATATTTAGTTAAAACGTTATACTAGCACAGTTTAAATGTTATTTTAACTTCTTATTCTTTAAATATAAGCCTCTCTCTTTTTATTTAAAGCTTATTATAAATATAATGCCTTTTATTAGAAGTTTATAGAAAACACATTTATAAAGCAACTTAAAGAACCTTTAGCATGCTAGAGCAAAGTATCTAGGTCTAAAAGTACTAGAAGTACTTATAAACGCAGTATAGGGAGTGCAAATTAAGAAAATAGCACGCGTTAAATGTAAGCACTATACTCTAACTTATACTTAATAAGTTATTTTAAGATACTAAAAGAGCCCTTTTTTTAACTATACTACAGAATCTTGTAAAACTTATTTAACATGCCTTAAGGTTGTTTAAAAGAGCAATAAATACATGTTATTAAAAACGCTTTTAGTACCAAGCTTTATATATATATCTTACAAGCTAAATCTATCTTAAAAATTATAATTGCTTTTCACTATCTTAAAGCTCTTATTAAGGCTTATTATAAGCTCTAGATAGTTAAAATTACAAAAAATAATAACTTTTAAACGCTCTCTTAGTAAAGTATATTATAGTACTAAACATAGTGTAAGAAACATAGTGTAAGAAACATAGTATTATAATTAACTTCTTTCTACTACATATATATAAGCTGAATAGGACTGCTAAATAAGTAGGATAAGAAATAGTAATTAAGTTAATTAAGATAAGGGCGAGCGCGAACCTGCCTAAGAAACTTTTGCTAAAAACTATTAAAGCTATAGTATAGCTTTATAATATAAGCTTATCTTACGCGCACAGTTTGCGTTTACTAAATAAGCTTTTTAAGTAATAGAGTAAGAAGTAATTTAAGTACTATAAACTAGAGCCTCTTAAGAGCTTTACAATAAACATAAAACTAAATTAGAGTAGTATATATGCCTATAGCTGCCGCGCCTATCTCTTAAACAAGAATAGAGTAGCTAGGCAATATAGAAAGAGCTTTAAGACTCTTTCTAGAGGCTATATTAGTTACTTAGTAAGATATAAAGACTCTGATATATACTAAATATAGGTCCTAGCGCTTAAATAAGTTATTACAATATATAACATTATATTTAACAAGATGCTGTACTATAAAAGACTAACTTAAAAGCTGCTAAAGCAGGACGCAGTTCTTATAGTATATACTATTAATTATAATAAAATAAGTAAGGCTAGAGAAATACTTAAGCACCTTATAAGTATTAGTTAAGTAGTAGTAATAATACAGGAGGCCTTATAGCTAATAAGTAAGTAGCTAATAATAAAGACTATAAAAGGCCTGCTATAGTCTCTAATAAGTAGTACGCTAAAAGTACATAAAAAGCGTTAGGCTAACGCTTCTTAGAGAATTTGTGCAGGGCAGAAAGGTCCTTTAAGATAGCTACTAACGCCTAAAGCAACGCTAGCGCCTTCTTCTCTAGGAGCGTAAATGCTAAGGTAAGGCACTCTAGCCTAGAAAGCTACAGGTAGTAGCAATAAGCTGCTTAGCTTCTAGAAATTATAAGCAACTAGTAAATTAAGCTTAATAAACGCGTAGAGACACTTATAGTTTCTAAAAAAAGTAAAAAACACTTTTAAAAAGGCCTAAGGCGGTGCTAAAAATTTTACAGCACTAGCTAGAGTTTTTTAAAGTCTTTTAGTAAAAAGACCTTATAAAAAGAAAGTATAAAGACTTTCTGTAAGGAGCTCCTTAAGGCTAAAGAATAAGAACTAACGCAGTGTTAACGTAGAGGGTGCAGGCGTATACTGCCTGCTATATAACCTTTTAAAGGCCCCTAAGCTTAAGGCACTACTCTATTAGCTTTAAGAAAATTAAGAGCTAATTACAGTTTACGCTTTAATAGTAGTAGCTTTTAGAAAAGTTAATTAATTTTAAATATACTTTAACAATCTTTTAATGCTTTCAACTAAATAAAAAAACTTTTATAACTACTAATACAGGACTTTATTTAGATAGGCTAGTTAAAAAGAGATTAATACTCTCCTTTTAAAAGGCACTTAAATAGAAGAAAAGACTTTAAAGGACTTTAGGCCTCTTCTTTTTAAATAGGTATTTACCTACAAGCTTAATAAGAATAGCTACTTTCTTAAATATAAAGCACGTTTTGTAATAAAAGGAGACTCTTAAGTAAAAAACTTACTACACTTAACGTACGCAGTAACACTAGCTGCGTGATTCTTTAAACTTGCAATATTAATTATAGCTAAGTTTAAAATAGAAATTTAATAGCTTAACATAGTAGGCGTGTTTTTCAACGCTAATATTAGTAATAGAACAGCAGTTCTATGTAACCTACTAAATAGTTATAAGCGCCTAGAAAGGTGCGTTAGGCTTAAAAAAGCCCCGTACAGCCTACAAAAATTACTATTATTATTGTATAATAAATTCTTAAGCACACTTAGAAAGCTTAGCCTACAAGCCTTAGCTAAAAAGCTTTATTTTTTCTTTACTAAGGACCGCGCGCTTCTTCTAATATTCTATATAAATAATATTCTCTTTATAAATTCTTAATTTTACTAAACAAGAGCCTATAAGCTTTTTAAATTAATTAAAAATACTTACAAGATTAAGAATAAAGGAAAGGTAAGCTAGTTTCTAAGAGTAAAGATTGTAAGAAATTATAAAAAGCGCATAATATTACTACTAAATAACACCTATATTGACAAAGTTGTAAAAAGATTTAATTTAGACGCTTTTAGCGGGTTCTTAAGGACTCCTCTACTTTTAGAAGAGCTAGTTTAAAACTCTAAAGAGGCCCTAAAGCCTAAAATTAAGGCCTACTAAGAGCGCGTTAGCAGCGCGTTGTACACAGCTATTATGCTGCGTCCTAATACTACCTACGTAGTTTCTAAGCTCTCTTACTTTCTAACTAACTCTTTAGAAGCTTATATAAAGGCTATAAATTATCTTATATAATACGCTTACTATATAAGGCATAAAGAAATTATATATAAAGAAAATAATAGTAAAAAGCTTACTATTTATTAAAATGCATCTTTTGTAAATAATTTAGAAACTTATTTATTTTTTTAAGGCTATATTATTATACTCTATAAAGACTAATTGTTAAGAAAACAGCTTGTTAAGCTATAGTAATAACTTTAACAATAAAAGCTAAGCTTTTTACATTAGAGCATTTAGCAAAAAAATTTATAGCGCTTAAGAGACTTTTAAAGAACTTAAACTTATAGTTTTAGGAGCCTAAAGAATCTTCTGCAACAACTAGCAAACTATACGCCTAGCTATTAGAGAACAAGAAAGGATTACTACTAAGCTCTATTATATTATTATATAAAACATGTAGCTTTGCTAAAAATAAGCTAAAGGCTTGTTTTAAATTAAGTATTTGCTAATAGCTAAGATGCTAGCAAACAGACTTACTAAGTACTTATTAAGGCAAAAGCTTAAGTACTTTAAGGAGCTTATTAATATTAGACGCATATCTTACAAAGGATTATAAAAAAAAAAGAGCATAAAAAGAGATATTTGATTATTAAGGTAAATTAGCTCCCTACCTCTAGAGAACTAATAAGTTTTAAGGAGAACAACCCTCTCTTAATAGGTTTTTAGGTGACTAGGAGGTTAACTAGCTTATTTAACAGCTTTTTAGCGCGTAGAAAACGCGCAAGGAGACTGTTAGAAGAGCTAGCAGGCTTCTTCTAGTTATTCTAACTCTTCTCCTCCTCCTTCTTAAGGCCCTATTTAGCCCTCTCCTCTTTAGCTACCTGCTTTAGAAGCACGTAAACTGCAGCTTATATGCTTTTTAACTTGTTTACTCTGTAGTTTGTTAGTATTAGAAATGTAAGAAAAAGTATAAGAAGAGCTTACGTAGGCTTATTTTTTTAAAGCTTAGTAAAAAGTTTTTTAGCTTAGAAAAGAACAATTTAAAAGCTTTAATTGTTAGCAAAAGCTTAAAATATAAGAAAAAAATATATATAGGACTTTGTAGGTCTTTTTATTAAAGTACTGCTAGCAGCGTATTTTAGCGCTAAAGGACTTGTCCTAATAAGCTTTATTAGAGCTGCTAGACAAAGCGCTCTTAACGCACCTAAGATAGGGCATGTTACAATATGTACTAGGTTTGCCCTAGCAACTAGGAGTTGCTGCTAAGGTCTTACGCCTGCAGGCAGTCTTAACTAGGGTTTTAACTTTGCTTACATATTCTTTAAACATATAGGCTAGTGCTGTACTTAAAGTAGTACTAGTTAACTTTGCGTAAGAAGCGCGTTTTAAGGGCAGCTGCGCTACTAGCAACAGCAGCGGTAAGGGTAAAGGCGCAGGCGTAGGTAAAGGCGGCGGCAGCGTGCGCGTAGTAGCGCGGGCAGTAGCGTAGGCAGCGGTAGCTTTTTAAAGTTTTAACTTCTATATAAAGTTAGTAACTAAATAAAAAAAAGTGCTAAAATAGAGCTAGGAACTGCGTAAGAGTATAAAGTAGCGCGCAGTAAGCCTAAAAAGCTATACTAAGTATAGTAATACCTGCAAAAGCAATTAGTATTGCTTTTTAATAATTTTAAGCAAACTTGTAAGTAATACTTACAGTAGCTATAGTAGTATTAGATACTAAGCCTAAGAGGCTTAAAAATTTATTTTTGTTGTTGCGCTTTGCGCTAAGACGCACGTGCGTAGCGCGTTGCGCAGTATGCTAGAACTATATAAAGCTCTGCACAGGTAACTAAAGTCTTATTTACTTAAAAGGTGTGTTGTATTTATAACGTACTAACCTTAAGGCCTAAGGCCTTCTTAGCACTAAGCCTAGGCGTCTGTACGCGCTAAGCGCGCGCTAGCTAACCTTACGTTAGAATATCTACGCTAAACTTATAAGCTTACACCTAAGCTTAGCAGGATACGTGTTAAACTCCTCTAAGTCTAACAGCAGCCTTCCTTGGTTAGGTCTGTATAAATAGCACGTCTTAGACACAGTTAGAAAGGCAGAATCAGAATTAAACATCTGGTTCTCCTAGACTACTGTTACTAGCTCCTTGTTCTCCACATAACTCTATACATGTAGCTTTCTACCCTAATAGCCTCTTTTATAGGCATAAACTTTGCCGCCTTAGTTTGTTCATTAATAATTACTAATATAGTATTGTAAAGTTAAGCTAATCCTAGTTTAAACAATCTTAGAAGCTTTACTATAAAGTCTAGCATTACACAGCTCTATAGTTTTATTAGTAGCTATAAAGGTTATAATAGGCTGTAAGGCTTATGTCTCTTAAGCTTGTTTTAGTAATACACTAAATAGTTACTTAATACAGAGGGGTGACAAAAAGAAAAAGATGTTAAATAAGTTGTTACTTTGAAAGCTTCATATTTCTATAAGTAGAAAGGCTATACCTAAAAGAGTTTGTGATCGGGAGAGCCAAGAACTTCCTCTTTAATATTGACGGCTTAGTAAGCTGCTTAGTCAGCACGGTTGCGCCTGCGATCTCGCCCAAAATATACGGAAAAAAAAAGTAAAAGTAAATATTAGTATAACTTTTTTTTGAACGTGTAAGAATCTTTACTTAAGAATTATATCTAATAAGCTTACGTAACCCTAATGTAAACTAGTGTTGAAGGTTTATATCTTATCTACCAAGAGTCTGATTAAAGAGTAAAAAAAATAAGGGTTACATAAGTGAGCGCTAATTACGTAATAGTTTAGTAATTTTCTTGTATATAAGCTAGTTTCAATTATTTTAACTTAATTTCTTTATAGTAGAGTTCTTATAGCCCATAGTTACTGTTATTTTAACAAATAAGCTTATTCCTTATATAATTAAAATTAGCCTATTTCCTATTACGGATATATGCTAAGAATGCTTAAAAAGATTGTAACTAATGCTTGTTGTAAAAGAGTATATAAAAAAAGGATTTCAATTTACTCTAAATCCTAAATTAAGCTACCTTACAAATAATTTTAAAAGGGTTAAAGAAATACTTAATAAAATCTCTTTGTAAACGTCTCTAAAACAAAGTTAATTGTTTTTAAAATAAGATAATACATAATTTTGTATGTAAAACTTTCAATAAAACTTAAAGAAAAACATCTGTTATATTTATACTTACAAGTAAAAGTTGTGTTTAAACTCTAAGGAAAGGGTATACTTATCATGAATATACTAAGGAAGAAATTAAAAAACTAGAAAATATAGACTCAAAATAAATTTAATATCAATGTATTTTTGATACTAAGTATTGCTATATTACTAAAATAATGTAGTTTCTAACATAATAATTAGCTCTCAGAGTAAGTAAGTAATTCTTCACTTAAAGTATTGTATTATTATAGTTTATTAAAACTAAACAATTTTTCTAGCTACTAAAAAATCATTTATCAAGTGCACTAAGTATTACTAAGAAACTCGAATTTGATATTAGGATAAACGTATTAACAAGCTTTGTATGATTACTTGATAGTTATACTTGCAATTACGTCAGAACCAACAAATAAGAGAGAAAATCTAATGTTATTTTATATACGCATTTTAAAGCAATTTTTAGACGTTCAAAAAAACTTATACTAAAATTTACTTTTACTTGTTTTTCTCTCATATTTTGGGCGAGATTGCAGGCGCAACCGTGCTGACTAAGCAGCTTACTAAGCCGTCAATATTAAAGAGGAAGTTCTTGGCTCTCCCGATCACTAACTCTTTTAGGTATAGCCTTTCTACTTATAGAAATATAAAGCTTTAAAAACAACAACTTTTTTAACATCTTTTTCTTTTTGTCACTCCTCTGTATATTCTACACTTTCGCTTCCAAGCGTAGTATTACAAACACCTTAGCTAGTTGCTTAACTATTCTTTTAATTACTACATGGTAGTATTCTAGAGACTTATAAAGTTTTTTAATAAGTCTTAATTTTATATGTAAAAGAATATACACCTTTCGAATCTCGTTGACTACACACAATCTTTTTTTTGACTTTTGCGACTGATTAGTAGAGGGTAGCTGCTTTTCACTTTTTTTAGGAAACCCCATTTTGACTACAACAACAACCACCATCTTTGATACCTTAAAAAAATAAAAGTAAAAGAATACATATTTAATTCTCTTAAACTATATCTTAGTAATCTTATTTGATTTAAAGTAGTTTATTAGAGCTGTCTTCTTTAAGCTTAAACTGCTAGTTAGCTACTCTCTACTACTACTATTATTGTAGTGTTTCTACCTGCTTAGCTACCTCAGCTACTCTAGCTAGTTGTAGCTAGTTATAATATAGACTACTATTTAGCATCTTTCTACATATAATATTATGTAGTTCCTTGTAACTTTTCTTATATAAGTTAAATCTTCTACTAAAAGCATTTACTCTTTTATTAAGTATTTTAGCGTAGTGTATTATTTTAAAGTTAAACTAAGCTAGTATCTTAGTTTATGAAACTTATTGTTAGTTAAGTTTATTTGGCTGTTATAAACTTTACTAAGTTCTTGTAATTAATAATAACTTTTATTTTAGTGTAGCAGTTCTAATAAATAAACTTCCTACTATTAAAAGAATTTTACGACTCCTATTAGCTTCTTATTATAAACATTATAGTTAAGGTCTACTTAACAGAACTTCTTTAAATAGTAGTATACTAGTCTCTATTTCCTGTCCTTACAATACTGTAATATTACAGCTCTAAGTGCATAATCTAACGCGTTAGTCTTAACTTACGTTTCCTATTTTAAGTTGTATATTTTTAGTACAAGTGCCTTAAGAAATATTAATATTATCTAGTTTAACGCTTTTTATTATTTTGATTTTAAGTAAATTAAATTTTCTTTTTTATAATCCTTAAGAGAGGTGTAGTAATCTTCAAGTAATTCTTAATAAACTTTTAGTAGTAGTTAGCATATCCTAAGAAAGATTACACGTTTTTAACTATATTAGGTGTTAGCTATCATTATATAGCTGTAATTTTCTTTTAATTTATAATTACTCTTTTTGTAGAAATTATAAAGCCTAGGAATTTTTTCTCCTTAAAATAGAATTTGCACTTCTTTAGCTGTACGTACAGCTTATAATTCTTAAGCTTTCTAAGCACTTTCTTAACATGCTTAATATATTCTTCAAGCATTTTGCTCCAGTACACTAGTATATTATCTAGGTACGCTGTAATAAAGATTTTAATGTATTAATTAAGTGCGTTATTAATAACTAATTAAAAAGCTGCTAGTGCTGTTTTTAATTTAAAAGGCATAACTATATATTTAAATAGTCTATACTTTGTCTTAAACGCTATTTTTTACTTACAAAGGTCTTAAATTCTAATTAAATAAAATTTTTCTTAAGTGTTAAATTCTGTAAACTACCTAGCTCCCTAGAGTTAATCTATAAGCTTTGTTATTAGTAGTAAAGAATATTAGTTCTTCTGCGTTACGCTATTTAACCTCCTATAGTTAATATATAGTTGCTACTTTTTATTTAACTTTTTTACAAACAAAATAATTAAAGCTATTAGGCCTAATTTTAGTTAGATAAATTTCTTCTTTAGATTTTTCTAAATGTAATCCCTTAGCTCTGCCTTGTGCTTAGGCAATATTAAGTATATTAGTTCTAGGCTTAGCTTAGCTCTGTCATTTAAGATAATTTTAAAATCTTAATCTTAATAGTTTACTAGCTCTATAGCCTTATTTTTAAAAAGTTCCTTAAACTTATTAGTATAATACTCTCTTAGTATTTCAAGTAGTAAAGGTCTTTTTTTTATAGTTGCAACGTATTTTATTTAGATAACTTCCATTTTCTAAAAGTGTGTTATATAGATTCTCTTAATCTTATATAGCAAGATCTTGTTAAATCTCTTATTTTAAGTCAAGCCTTAATTTGTTAAGCGTATCCCGTTATGTACTTTAGCAACTTTATTTATTTTGAAGGTGTCAAAGCTGGTGGTTGTTGTAGTAGTCAAAATGGGGTTTCTAAAAAAAGTGAAAAGCAGCTACCCTTTACTAATTAGTCGCAAAAGTTAAAAAAAAAGATTGTGTGTAGTTAACAAGATTTAAAAAGTGGGTGGATAAAGTCTACGCGCTAAGCGCTCAGAGCAGAAAAGCTTAGACTACTAAGCGAAAATTAGAGTTAAAAAATTTGCTAAAGGTACTAAAAAACGACACTAATTAAAACGTGTTTAACAGCAATTGCTAGCCTAAAGCTAGCAACAAGATTGCGATAGAGATAGAAGAGGAGGGTAAGGACACATACGTTACCGCAGCAGGAGCCTACAATACTTCTTTAAAAAAGCTCCCTGCCTGCTGCTTCTCACCTTTAGGATTTCTCACACCAGACGGTACCGCATACGAACGACTCGCATACGAACGATCTAATGCTCGGACTGTTCTTCTCCCCCTTCGACACTTATCAACTTTATACGCAAGTTCTTTTCTAAGTATTATTTTTACTTGCTAATTAATAGCGGGGTTATGTGTATCTAGCTAGTTATAACTAATCAACATGTCTAGTCCTTTTTAATCTATTATGTTAATATTTACTTAGCACTCTATGCCTGCTATTTACTACTTTGTTTATTTATTCACTAACTATAATATACTCTTTTTATATTCTATAAGTTTCTTGTTAGCCAACACTATTAAAATTAGTTTCTTTTTAACTTAGTATAGTATCTTGTATTTCTCTACTACTTATAATAAGATTATTATTTATGCAGCTTTGCTATTTATAAACGCCTGTAAGTTCTAACCTTGTATAAATAAAGTTGTCAGTAACTACTTTACTTAACTATTAGTATCTTATACCTTTCTTAAGGTCGTCTTAGGTATGCCTTTACTAGTATAACTTTGTTCTTAGTAGCATTTCAGTTTTTTGTCTACTTACTTTCCTTTTATTTAAAAAAGTAGCCTGCAATACACTGAGTATTATAATATATTAAGCAACTATTATTGTAATAGAAGCTTTAATAAAAGATTTATTAAAGTTTCTCTTGCTATAAAGATTTATTTTTTAGCTCTAGTTTTTTTGCTTTGTAAATTAGGCAGTCTGCTGCCTTACAGATATTTTTAAAAAGAAGGTAACATAATAGTAGTTGTCTACTTATTATGCCTTTTAAAGTTGCTATTAATAGAAGTTGTATTTATCTCTATATTGCATCAATAGAAATTAGTAGTAGATTTCTACTTTCTTAGGTTTATAGAGGTAGCACTTATTTACTAGGCACTTTTCGACCTCTAAGTTTAATTAGTAGCACTAGTCTTAGTCTGCCCTACACTCCTCTTTATCTCTTTTATAGAACTTGTAGTTAAGCTTATATTTGTACTATTATAACTCTTTATACTTCTTAGTACCTTCTACTTCTTTAGCTTTTTATTTCTTAACTTTAGCTACTAGATTATTAAAGTAGGGTTGTTAGTATACTACTCAATACTTAACTTTTTAAGCGTCCTTACTAGGTATTATGTTTGGTTTTTTTTAAATTATATGTTTGTTACCGTAGTGCGCTATTGTTTTGTATACCTAATATTAATTGTTAGCTCATGATTCTAGCACGACCTTGTTCTTAACCTTTTAATTTATTAGCCTAGGTTTACTTAAGGTAAGAACTTTGTTGTCTAGTTTCTATTATAGTACAATTCTGTAGCTTTCTATTAAGCGTTCTTCTTTGTAGAAGTTCAGGTTGCTTAAGTTATTATCTAGTTCTGTTTAAACTAGGTATAGCGTTTTTTGTCTGATTATCTTAATTTTATTAGCTGCCTATTTAACTAGTTCTTTCTTGCAGTTTTAGGCAATGTGTCTAACTTTGCTATATTAGAGGCACACCTTGTTGTTATAACACTTTTAGCATTCTTCTTTTAAAAGGCTATCCTGCTTTCTCTCTTATGTATTTCTTTCTTTAGCCTTTTTTTACACCTTGCTAGTGATAATAGCGTTGCTATTTTTATTATACCTACCGAGTTGCTTTTTTATATTAGCTAGGATAAGTTAAAAGTTTTCTTTATAATTGTGTTGTTCCTAGAGCCTGTTGTTAATACGCGTAGCTAGCTTAACTAGCGCGTATAGTATGTTAGGCTTATTATAGCATATAAAGCTAATTTTAATATTTTCTTTTTAGCCTACTTTAAATACTAGTTCAAGTGCTTTATTATCTTGATTTATTTGTGCTTGTAGTTACTTGAATTCCTCTGTGTATGCTATTACTAACGTAGTCTGCCTTAGGCAAGTAATCTTCTTCTTAGCCTAGTTCTTTGCGTCTACTTCTCAAAAATGCGTTCTATTTTCTATTTAAACTTTATCTAACTTGTAAATAAAGCCTACGTCTTAGCCTCAATTTTTTTGTACTTTGTATTTATTAAGTAAGTATTTGTTAAGATAAAGTTTTATCTAGCTAAAGGCTTTGTCCTTTATATATATACTTGCTATAAAGAATATTTCTTAGTTAGTAATGACTTTGTTATACTTACAGTATAAATTGGTATAAGTAAGAAACGTTTACAGTTTCTTTTATTTTTTTCCATCTTAAGTAGTGCAATCTTAAGTTTTTTCATAGCAACAGGTTGTTTGTTTAAAGTAGCTATCAGCTAACTTAAAAGTTGATTAATTATATTTACTATTAAAGCTATCTGCTGTACTTAGACATAGGCGTATTACCTAAGATATTTCAATTCTCTAAGTACTAGAGTTGTCTTTAGTATTAGGGTTAGATATATTAAGCATCTTGTTTTTTCTTAATATTAGTTAACTTAGTGCGGAAGGTTTTAAGCCTTAAGCTATGTTGTTCTAAGTAATCCTTTAGAATACTAATATAAATCTTAATTAGGCAACTTATTAGTGAAATTGTCTATTAAATTCCTAGTAGTTAAAGTGTTATATAGGGTCTAGCTATACTTCTCTAGGCTTAGTTTATACTAAGGCGAGGAAGACTAAAGTAGTAGTCTATAAAGTACTGTAGGAAATGTTTAAGTAGAAAAGAGTTATTTGTGTTAACTGAAAGGTAAGCAATACTGATTTTATAAAAAAGAGAATAACTACTTAGCAATTTATATAAGAGATAAACTATTTAAGTTAACTATAATAAGTATAATAATAAGATTTGTTACATTCTTGTACTTGTTGCCTTTGTTCTGCTACCCTGTACATCCCTTCCACAAGGGAGGTTTAGGATGGCGCTGCCATCTCCTTATGCATAGCCATCCTAGATGGCTAGCCTTAGCGAGATGGTAGTCACGTGATCGACGCCCCGCGCGGATTATTACCTTCTAGCGTAGAGGCTAGTTGACCCTCAACCATCGCACGTACGTTAAGGAGAGAATCCATCCTTTTACTTGTAACACTCTGCTTACAAACTAAAGGCTAAAACTAAAGCCTTAGTAGTTTAGTATTTAATATATCTTCATAGCTAGCCTACACAGAGCCTATTAAGACTACAAATAAATAGCAAGAAGAGAAGATAATACTCTATACTTATAGAAAAGAGATTACTTGCTTGCTAAGAACAATTACCTTAAAGCTATTAGAAAGGCTAAACTTAACTTTTAGAAATAGTTCTTCTCAAACAAATTACTTAAAAAGATATTTAAAGCTAAAGCCTATACAAAAATTAACTTCTTAACAAAAATCCTAGCTATTAGAAGCAAGAAGTTTTTTAAGGAGAAATGCTATATCTTTAGAAAGAAACTATTTCTACTACCTCTTACTACACCAGCACTAAGGCTTAACAACTACTAAGGAAACAACAAATAGAAGTAGCTAAGGTTAACTAGAGAAGAGCTCTACACTGCCTGCATAACGATAAAAGCCACCTTACTAGGACTTAATAGAATTAGCTAAGAAGTTATTTTAATAGCGTACGAATATTAACTAAAAACCTTATAGAAATTTATTTAACGCTTTTTAACCTAAAATACTAACTAAGGTGCTAGAGAAAGGCTAGAAAAGTTATCTTAAGAAAACTAAACAAGACTATTTACTTAATCCTAAAAATAAATAGAGTTATCTCTTTTCTATACTACCTAAGGAAGGCACTAGAGAGGCTCTACGCAAAGAGACTAGGTGCACTAGCAGAAATAACAGACCTAATTTACCCTTTACAAATAAGAGGCAGGCTTCACAAATTAGCTATTAATGCAGCACTACTTCTCTACAACAATATTAAATAATAAAGGCAAAAGAAAAAAGTTACCTTAACAGCTTTTCTAGATATTGAAGGCACTTTTAACTATTTATCTAGAAATAAGCTGCTAAAGAACATATGCAACTAACAACTACTAACTTACTTTATATTATTGACTAAGCTATTCCTTACTAAAAAGCTATTAGAGCTATCCTTCAATAGGCAAACAGAGAAACTATAGGAAGTTAATACTAGTACGCTATAAGGAAGCCTAGCATCGCTTGTTCTATTCCTTATTCATACAAAACCGCCATTCTGATTCATTATAGCAAAAACAATATATACTCCTTATTTTATATAGACGACCTCAAGATCTCTAAATTTGTCACGGATGGTTGTGTAATAGCTGGTTCCGCCAAGTTCGCTCATCATTAGCTTCCCCACGGGCAATTGTGCTTATAAGCTGCTCCTCACCTGCGAGGAGACCTGCAGGTATTATTGCTTGAAATATACACACGTTATTATTTCGGAGCTATCTCTCACTATCTTCCGTGGTGTGAAGCAGGTACTATTGCCTGAAGCCATCTTTTACAATATTAAAAACATTTATTAGGAAAAATATTGAACTACTGTAAAAAGAACTAGTAAATTTCTTTAGCTAAGCAAGAAAGCTAGCTATTAAGTTTAATAGCTTAAGAATAGAATTAGCTAATTAGGCAAGATTAAAAAAAACACCAGCAAATTTTTTATGCCACCTACAAAAAAGACCTTTTAACTAAAAAAACTTGTTAGATAGCTTAGCATATTTTTGAATAATAATTTAAAGTTTAGGAATTACTGCTACATTAAGATACAATAAGCTACTTAAGCTGTTTCCCGCCTAAGCTAGCTAGATAATATTAATAAAGGCCTCTTATCTAAAGTTATAAAATAACTGTATCTAGCTTACATTATGAGTGTAGCAGATAACGGATACTAACTATTTTAATAAAGAATAACAACACGTTTTTAACAGCAGGAAGAAACTTTTAAACTCGGCCTATAGAAAGATCTTAGGGACTGTTAAATTATCTCCTACAATACTAAGTAAACTAAAAGCTGCTCTTTATCTACCTAGGGTTAGGCTTAACAACTTTATTAAACAATACGCGTTTAGATCTACTTTGCTAGATATAAACTATCTAATAAAGAATACTATAACTAGTAATAAAGGCGACTAACTTAACTAAATAACTTAGTTTATCTTCTTAGTTATCTTTAATACAGAAAAACTACAACAGTACACTTATACGCTATAGATTGCTAGAACTCTATATAAAGTTTAAATATTAAACAAGCTAAAAGACTTAAAAGTAAAATTGTACAAAAAGCTATTAGTTAATAACAGCCTTCTTTTAATATACTTAGACGCCTTAGCAATAGAGAATAGCAATGATATTAGTATAGGCGTTACTCTCTGTAAAGGAGCTACGCTTATTTGAAAACTTCAATATAATGTAGAAAATAGCTAGCTAGTTTATAACAGTAAACTAGAAAGTATTACTTTAAAGCTAAGAAAAGCAGTTAGCCTTATAAACGACTACTAGAGCGGTACAATATATATAGATAACTAGGCAGCTTAATTTTAATTTAAAAGCAGATTAAATATTTTTAGCTAAAAGTAGCAAGTTAAGTGTATTAAAGCAGCAATTTAACTTAAAGAGAAAGGCATCTCCTCTACGCTATTATACGTTCTAGGCTCTTGAAATATACTAAAGAATAAAAAAGTTAACTATTTTGCAAAAAAGGCTACAAGAAGAACTCTTTTAATAAATTAAATAGGCTTAGTAGTTATTAGTACACAAATCAATTATCTGGCTAGCGCTAATTAGTTACGCTTATTTAAAAAGTATAATAGAAAAGCAATTAGCAAAAATCTAAAAACCTACTAAGCAATATTTAAGGAGAAAGTAAAAAAGTAGATACTTAATCCTAGTATAAGAAAAGATATATTTAGCGCCTTCTTTTAACATAAATTAAGTTACTACTACCTAAGAGGCTATTTTTTTAAAAGAAATTTAGTAGACTTTAAAGTTTGCACATGCAACTACAGAGCTACTTAGGATATAGCCTACATACTTCTTAGATACTAACTATATAAAGATAATAGGGCGATACTTTAAGACTCCTGCACAGAGCTCATTTCTCTGCAATATCCACTCTAAACAGACCTAGGTATTAAGGCTACTTTGGCCTTTATTTAAGAAACTAAAGTTAGTACATAGGCTTAGTATAAAGAAACTACTAAAAACTAGATGCAATTGCCTGTTTAGGCGACCGAGCTCTATATATAGCCTCTCTCTCCTCCTCCTCCTCCTCCTCTACGAATAGACTAAGAGCCTTACCTATATTTAGATAACCCCCTCTATGTATATAACTTAGAAGACAAACCTACGTAGATACCTGCAGGCCTTGGCCTGCACGTCTTATATAGCCTTAGGCTGAGAAAGGACGTTAAACTGCAATAAAAAAAATACAAAAATTAGTGTTCTTTCACTGTGCCGGTGCACAGGGTAATACCCCACTGCACACTAGGTTAGTGCTTAATCACCTAATCCTAAGGTATATAAACTCTTCCGTGTAGCGCGGAAAGGGGTTACAATTTATTAACAACTCTTCTTTATCTCCTTGTATTGTACTATTAAATTGGCGCCTCTATCTACTTATAGTTTCTATACTAACCTACAATAGGATTGTTATCTTACTAACCTTGTTCTTGTATAATCTAATTACTAGTAATCTCTTGCCCTTGTAGCAGTATGTCTTTATACACTCCTACACTAAAACAAGTAGCAAAGCTTATAAGGACATACTTTACTACTTAGTGTATAAAGGAACTAGTGCATAATTATTGCAAGAACAGTACAACAATCTTAGATAATCATATAACCTAGGAGAACACTAGAGAAGCAAAATTTTAGGGAATATTACTAGATATACTTTTAAGAGGTTAGCATTATCCTCTACTACAAACTATGTCAAGGTCTATGCTACCTATGTTAGCACTAAAAACAACAAAAAATCTACTAACAAAAAATTATACTTTAATTAATGCTGAGTTAAAGTCTGTCTAGCAAAATCGAGGTAGCAAACTATTAAGTAAGATAGAGATAGTCTTACATATGCTTAACTGCTAATTTGAAGTTTACATTACAAAATCAAAGTAGCAAGCTTATTTAGCCAACATTAAAATATTGCATATATGTGTAAAAATAAAGATCTAAAACTTTATCTAGTAATAATTAAGATAAGACTTAAAGATAAAAATTCAATATGTTTAAAACGCTAATTTAAAGTATCTATTGAGTTAAATAAAGACGATACCAATAACTAAGATAGCACATGTAGAAATTACAGCTTACCCTACAAGATAAGAGGTACTAAAGTGGCGAAGATATATACAATTATTCTAGAATAATTTTATCTAGAGAGGGGTGACAATAAGAAGTAGTAATTTGTAAAGTTATCTTTATTTAAAGATATATAACTAAATCACTAGCTAATATAGGACTATTATGCTTAGAATTTTAAAAAAGCGCATAACTTTCTCTTTAACTTAGATTACTTTTGAACTAGCTTAGTAGGCAGAGAGAAGGGGCGAAAAGGCAGTGAAAATAGGTTAAAAACATCTAGTAAAACCTAATAATAAATTTGTATTTACAATATCTTTTTAGCTGAAGGTATTAGATTATATATATTAATATAATTACTAGAGTATATTGAAGTAGGAAGTTACTTTAGTTGATTTTGCAAAACTTAGAATAAACAACGTTTTTTAAAGATTTTTATCAATTAGAGTAGCTAAAGCTAGTAACTAGCACTTAGTATACCCACCCTTAGCTGCTTTAAAAGCCAAATAACGCCTAGGTAAAGAGTTAATACAATTATCAATTGCCTGTTGTAGTATAAGGTCCCACTCTTCTATAATTACCTTTTTAAACCATTCTACTGCTTTAACGCTTTTACCTATGCCTAAAGAGGCAACAGACCTTTTTCCTAGCGCGTTTTTAAGTAGACTCTAAACGTTTTCTATAGGATTTAAACGTGGGCTATAGGCTAGATGCTCAAAAGTGAAATTCTATTTCTAGAAAACCAGGCGATAACTTGTAGTGTTCTATAGATCTTGGCGTTGTCCTGCTGAAATTTCCAGCCTAGACAGAATTAGCTATTGGCTTTTTGAACATCAAAGAATAATAAAAGAATACAAAATAAGAACAAAGTTATAGTCTTTCTCAGTATAAAAGAAGAGTGGTTTTACTTAACTCTTTTAATAAGAGGTTTAAGAATAAAATTTAAAACTTCTTTCAGATATTAAGTATTCAAAAAAGTTCTATTATCTTTTAGTAATCTAGTTATGTGTAACTTAGATCTACTAACTAGCTAAATAGCTCTCTAAACTAAGATAGAAATCTCGCGAGCTATATCTTAGTCAGCAGGCTAGCTATAAATAATTCAAAGAACTAGAAAAATTCTATATTACTTAAAAAAAATTTAAAAAAATAAAAATATTCTTTAACTTACTTGTATTTGTAGTAGACACCTGTTCTTTGCTAAGTTGTTTATTTCTCCTTTTTCAGACGTATTCTTGCCTAGCGCCGTGTCCACGCTAAATAGAAGACTTGCTAGAAAAAATAATTTTTCTAAAGTTAATATTCTTTAATATTATAATATTGTCCTTAGCGTATTTGTTGCAGTTAGAGGCTCTTTCCATGTTTAAAAGCTGTTTTTTCTTAGCAGTAAAAATAGAGCATTTCTCTGCTTTTAATAGGCGTTGTAAGTTTCTAGTAGAAAAAGATAAACTATTTTCTTTTAAAATACGCTTAGATTTTTTCTTAGGGCTTCTTTCTAGGTCTCTGTTTACTACTTAGAAAGCTTGTTTAGAGACTTTAGCAGGGCGGCCTAGTTTAGGCTAAGAAAGAGGTATAAAAGCATTTTTTCTCTTTTTCATACGTTGTATAGTATTATAAGTAGATTTCAACAGCTTTTTAAGTATAATCTAATAGCACTAATAAACTTTTGTTATAAAGATAAAGATTAAAATTCTTTTTTAAACTTTAAAAGTTTGATAGACATAGAGAGATAATAGAGAAAAGAAAATCTTACGTGAGAAAGTGATTACTATATAGACTAACGCTAAAGAAAGCTTACGTAGTTTTAGCGCCTTTTTTTAGAGGCTTTTTTTTCTCTTTCGATTGAAAAAATAATTATAGTATTAACTAACATAAGAAATCTGCTGAAGTAGTAGTAATGGAAGCTAGTTTTACACAATTCTTTTCTAGACATTTTATACGTTCAATTATAGGTTGTAACTTGAATAAACTGGACATTTTTTCTTGTCTCTTTTTAGTGCCTTTTACTACCTACTATATGCTTACTAAGCAAACTTGCTAATATTTCTACGAAAAGTAGAAGCTATGCGTTTCTCAAATTTGTAAAAATAATAATCCTAGGTTGTCTAGGTATTTAGTTATACATCTTTAAAAGGAATAACTTTCAAAATTACTCTTTCTTTTTGTTACCCTTCTGTATTCTAAAAACTCTAAGAACAAACATCTTGTTTCTCTTAAAGACTAAACTTTATCTATTACTTTACTAACTATCTACTGTTAACTATATGTACAAAGAACTTTTATAAGTTTCACTATACTAAAAATTTTAAAGAAGGATTAGAGGTTAAGTTAAGGATAGGAAGGGAGAACGCTTTTTTCTGCAGGGCTTACAGCTGCTAGTGTTAAGTTACTATTAACACAATTAAGCTTAGTTTATAATACTATAACTACATTTCTGCACAACTTGGTATTGACTTTAGTTTAACTAAGACATAGTACATTAGTTTTAACTAGAAAAGATATCACTATAATCCTAGAAGTGGCTTCGGCCTTTTAATATAACCTGTTAATGTAACTACACATTATAGAGACACCTTTTTAGTAAAAAGGTTTTATTGCTAATAACAGGTATCTAGGCTTATGCCCTCTTATTTAGCATTACTAGCACGCAATTAGTGTGTTGCATGTTTAGACAAAAACAAAGAAAAGCAAGATAAAGACGTAAATTGCCTTCTGACTTAACGCGCTCTATTCTACTCTAACCGTGCCTATACTACTTATACTGCCTACTTATATTAAAGCTTTAATTCTAGGTACTCTAAAATAATTTTCAAAAGCAGTATTATTATTACTTTACTTTTTAACTTATTTATGCGAGAATAGAACGCCTACCTCTTCTTTTCTACCTCTTTTTTTTTATCGCCATCTTGATTTTATGTAATAGCTAGCCTAAATTTTAACACATTTTCTTTACTTAGCCTATTTATAATTAATATAAAGAGAGATGTATTAAAGCAGAGTTTTGTAAGTACTTTACTAGTATTATCAAACATCTTATAGACCTAATATTTTTTTATAACTAGCTAAGTTAAGGCTTTACATTTTTTTTTAATGTAAAAATGTTGCAAATTATAGAGTTGTTGAGACAACCTTTTGATGTGACCACACATTTTGTAGACACCTTTTTGGTAAAAAAAGATTTATTGCTAACAATAGGTATCCGGGCTCATGCCCCCTTGTTTGGTATTGCCGGCACGCAATTAGTGTGTCGCATGTTTGGACGGAAACGAAGATGCGCGATATCCCTCTAACTAACCGTCTTGACTAATGACTATTTACCGATGACCGCAACTTCTGTCGTCTCTGTCGCTATCCTGGCGGTGTTGCAGTCGCGGCGTTTCTAGCATGCGCCTATACTTAGATGTGAACATACAACAACAGCGTTACTATCTAAGCATGGCTCTTTCATCCTTAAAGGCAACTTACAAAATCCTCCTGCTTGTTAGTTTGTTCTAGCTGCTTAATAGCTGTTTTGACACGCTCTTGCTCCTTGTAGAGCTACTGCAAGGTCTCTCTACTAAGGTTGTATTTGCGTAGGAGGAGATTAGTAAGATAATACACTGTTACCGCACCTAGACTATTGACATGCGCAACGTATTTGATGGACTTGCTGCTAAATAAGCCTTTCACAACCTCTATTGTGACTTTAACATCTATAATACTAGACGCATTAATAAAGTGTTGATGAATGATAGAATTTGACCTCTGCGTCCACCTAATTACTATAGGAGCTACCGCCGACAGCTCCTCTTTGACTAACTAGGGAGGCTGCTTAACGAAGGTGAACGCGGGCTTTGTAATTTACTACTATAGCTTCTTGTATAGTGACCTGGTAAGGTCTAATTTTACTTAATGTAAGCTATTAGTCTTCGTGTTGAACAGGGAGAAGAATAGTCTAAGCATTGTATTGTTTGTATGCGAGTCGTTTGTATGCGGTACTGTGTGGTGTAGGAAATCCTGAAGGTGAGAAGTAGTAGGTAGGGAGCTTTTATAAAGTATTGCAGGCTCCTGCTGCGGTAACATACGTGTCCTTACCCTCCTCTACCTCCTCTACCTCTATCGCAATCTTGTTGCTAGCTATAGGCTGGCAATCGCCGTTGAACACGTTTTAATTGGTGTTGTTTTTTGGTACCTTCAGCAAATTTTTTGACCCTAATTTCGCTTAGTAGTCTGAGCTTTTCTGCTCCGAGCGCTTAGCGCGTGGACCTTATCTACTTACTGTTTGAATTTTGTTGAGGGCAGCTGCTTTTCACTTTTTTGGAAAACCCATTTTGACTACAACAACAACCACCACCTTTGATACCTTAAAAATAAATAAATAGAGTTGTTCATAATTAAAAAATTTAAAGTTCTAGAGAGGCTAAATTTGTAAATACTTCATAAACTTAGCTGTCTGCATAATTAGCCTAAGCTAGAATAGTTTAGGGACTAAGCGTTACTTTCTTAAAAGAAATAAGGCTTACTAAAGAATAGATTAATAAAATGCATGATAAAGAATACCTCTAGCTTATAAGAATGAATAGAGTGATATAAATGCTTCTTGATAGGGATGAAGCTCTCTTATAGCAATTTAAAAAAATAGAAAAGATTTATTATGATATAGACCTAATATATAAGATGTAGATGATACTATATAACTCTTAGTAAGTCTAAGGCTTTGCTGTCTTAGAGGCTTTAGAAGTCTAAGTAGTAGATAAAGTTACCGTCTGTCTAACATAAGAAATATAAGAATAGTCTAATAGTTAATATTAAAATTTATAGCATTTAGTGCTAAAGAAGAACAAAGGTGTTTAATCAATTAGTAATGCATAAAGAATAAATGCAGTTAGTATATAAAGTACAAACTTACTACTAATAGCTAAAATGTTTTTCTCAAAGTCTAGAGAATGTAACATTATTTTATTTATGAATTTATTTTTAGGATATAGCTAAATAACACTACACCTAGAAAATAGAGACATAACAGCGTTTTAAACACTAGTAGGGCTTTTATAGTTGTGTATACTGGTTATAGACACTCCTAGCTTTTTAGCAGCATTCAAATAAGTTATAAAAAAAATTCTTCAAAACTACTAGATTCATACTATCTTTTTTATTCATAACATCACGTGTAGAGGAGTAATAACTAATTATAGTAAATAAAAATTGATGCTAAAAATACAACGCTATACTCTTAAATATATTATTGAATTAGATAAAGTGCTAGCTACAAATAAATAAGCTAAAGGCACTATGTTAAGAAAGAAGTTTTACATTTTTATACAATGGCTTAAAGCCGTAGGCTACAAATTTAGTGTTTAAAGTTAATATCCTAACTAAAAGAAAGTTAAGAACATTATAAACCAGTTACTATGCAAGAATAAGAGAGAGATGTGATTATTTATAGGTATATGCGTCTATTATTAGGCTGGTAAAAATGCTGACAATTGGGTCTGACTAATCAGAACACCAAAACCTTTGCACCTCCGCATCGCCACAAATACAAGAGATATCCACGTGAAATTTGTATATAAGGTGAAATATGCCCTAATAAATAGGCTGTAAAATTCTTAGCTTAATATCTCTAAAACTCGCAGCGATGCGCAGGTGCGAAGGTTTTGGTGTTCTTATTAGTCAGACCCAACTGTCAGCATTTTTACCAGCCTATCTATTATTGTATATAGGTAAAGAACTTTACTAAGATTGCTAAGCCTCTATTTACACTTCTATTAGACAATACTTCTTTTAAATAAAGAGAGGCGTAAGACGCTGTCAAATATATACTAAAACAAGCTATAAAGAATGCACTTTTTCTTATAAACCTAAAATCTACTAATACTAAGAACTACATAATATTTCTAACAACTAATGCTAGTAAAGATAGAGTAAAAGCTTACATAAAGTGACTTAAGAAAGAAATAAATAATACTGAGTACAGTTTAAAACTACACTAGCTTCAGTATACGAAAAGTAATAGGACTTTACTAAGTTAAAATAGAAAGCTGTACTATAAATCTTTAAAAAAACTTGTACCTACCTTTATATTCTTTACTTTACTATAGAAACTAATGCTGTAACTCTTATTACTTAGCTAAACTCTTAATTAAATAACCATTTAGAATTAGCTATAAATAAGTAGTTATTAACAATTCTCTTGTAGGACTATAATATGAAGCATGTACAAGAAAAGAAGAATATTATTATAGATACACTATTAAGGTACCTAAAAGCTAATTATCAAAAGCTATATTTATAACCAAAAAAAGACCTAGGTGAGTTTATTAACTATATAATCAGAAATATATATTTACTAGTACTAGTAGAACAAGCCATGATACTCTGTGATGAGTTTTATAATGAGTTAGAGCAATATACATAGTTTATAGTAAGCTTTAAGAATTTTAAGGGAATAGAACTACAAGAACTAGATACATAAAAAAAGCAAGTGTTAAACTTCTTTATACAGGATAGTATACTTTTTAAAAAAGTTTTTAGAAATATTGCAATTTAACAAGTACTAGATAATATAGATCTAAGAAGAGCTACAGTGTAGAATATGTACGCCTAACTTACACATCGAGGAATTAATGTAGTGTACTTTGTACTTACACAGTAATTTTAGTAAAAAGAAATACTTAAGTAAATATAAAAGAGATTAGTAACCTTCCTGTACTATTAACTATAATTATTAGGAGAAAGGTTAATTTACTTACTAACAATTGTAGTTTTGCCATTTAGAAAGCTTTTGCTATTAATGTAGTATACATGCTAGAATACTATAGAAAGAAGTTTGTGGTAATTACAAGAGACTACCTTAGTAGTTAGCGTAAAGTAAAAGCACTATTAAATAACTAGTTTAAGACTATTAAAAAAGTTATATAACATAAAGCACTAGTGAGCTGGCTACCCTAGTAAGCCGGCCGCCTTTTCTTAGCATCGCGAACACCACGTACAAATTATAAAATTACTCTACATCCTCTATAATTCTTTGTATAACGTAGCTATATTAGATTTAGAAATCTTTTCTTTATGTTTTTAACATAGGGAAGCATTGTATCTAGTCCCCTTATAATTGCTACAGCGTTGTTAAGCTAGCTAAGTTCTTTTTCAACTACCTTTACTACTACCCTTCTTAGACGTCGTATATGTAGCAAAAGTACTTTTAGCTACATAAAATATGCTTGCACTAAACTTTATTATACTGCCTATTTAAAGTTGCTTTTTTTGCGCCTTTTACACCTTATTAACTTAGCTACTTACTTTTGAAGCTCTTGTACGTAAGCCTTAGTAGGAATATTCTTATATAGTATCTCTTTTAGCTTATTTAATAAGCTTTTAAAAGCTCTCTTAAGCATTTATTACTAATTGTATAAAGAATTTCTATATAAACTTTAAATAATTAGATTTTATACGTATTACTCAGTATTCTAGATACCTAGGGCGTTTTTAGTAGAGCAACAAGTAGTATCGTATAAAAACAAACTTAAAGTTAACTAAAGACTCTTTATATGTTAATATGAACTAGTCACGCTACTTCAAAAGCTTTTTTATAGTTCTTTAATAAAAACACGTTAAAAATCGTATTTTTCATAGTAAAAAAGAAGCCTTTTCTACTAATATATTAGATGAGTTAGCGTGCTGAGATTTATACATATCAAAAGTATTTTAGCTTCAATAATAAAAATTATACTATATTAAGTAACGTAAACCACCACCGAGCTAGTTAACCCACTGAGCTGGTCAAAAATGCTTGGCAGCCCTAACTCATGTTACGCATCTTCAATTTCATCGCTATTAAACAAGGAGCCTGCGTACGTCGTGCTTACATTAGATTTAGAAGATATCTCTATATCTTTTATGCACGTGCGCGCGTTATGCCTAGTCCCGCTACAGTTCCTACAGCGCCGTACAGCTAGTTAGGCTAGTTCTTAATTACTACTACTACAAGCCTTTTTTGATCGCTAAGGCCTTGCAGACACCTTAGCAGCTACTTGCGCTGCAGTAGTCCTATACTCTATTATACTACTATGCTAGATATGCTTGCGTTTGTGCGTTTTTCTTTTAGTTATTACTGCTAATTACTTTTTAAGCTTAGAAATCTGCGTTACTTAAAGCGCGTTTTAGTGCAGCATTAATTCTCTACCTTTTATAAGCTAAGAAAAGCTAGCCTAGGCTATAATAGGCGACTAAGTAAAGGCTTTGTATATAAGCTTTAACTAAGATCTAAACTTGTAAGTATTGCTTAGAGTCTTTAACTACTACAGCGTTTCTAGAAAGAAAAGTTCTAGTAGAGTATACAGCCGCACTTTAAAGCAATCTAACACTACCTACATATTAATAGAGACTAGCCTTAACGCCTTAAAGGCCTTGCAGCAGTTCTCCTTTATAAACACGTTAAAAAACGCGTCTTTAAAAGTAGAAAAAAAGCCTTCTTTATTAATATAGAAAACGCGTTAGCGTGCTAAGTTTTATACGCGCTAAGAGTACTTACGCTTTAATAGCAAAAAGCAGACTATATTAAGTAGCTAAAAGATGTGCAATAAGTAAAGTAGCATATAAAAAGTAAAGATTTTATATTTAAAGTAATAGTTTTTAAAATCCTAATTAAGGTAGCTCTTATAGCTATTTAAAATAAGTAGCTAGTATACCTTTACTTAGCGCGTTTTTGTATACATATTAAAGTGCTTTAACTACTCTAAACTAAGTGTATTATTAGTCTAGCTATCCTTAAAGACTAAGAGCTTCTAATTACGTAGTATATTTACCTCCTTATACTACGCTAAAATATAGACGCATCCCTTATAGATAATAAAGAGCAGAGTTACGTACCTAGCAGCGTAGATACTTTAGATAACTATAACCTACTTGCAATTACTTAGCTAAACAAGCTTAAGACAAGCGCGTTTTTCTACGCTAGTAATAACCTTTATTAAGCTAATAACGCTTATCTAAAAGCCTATTTTGTTAAAGTTATACACGTTGTTATTATAAACGCTGTACTTAGCTTTAGTATCTTCTACTAGCTTAAACTACGCGCTAATTGTCTTTAGATTTTTTTATAGTATTCTTTACCTATTCTTTGCTTAATTAAAGGCTATCTTAAGCTTATTTAAGCGCGTTACAAAGCGCTTAGCCTAGTATTTACTAACTAGGTTACTACTACGCACACCTAGCACTTTATTAGCTATATCTACTACTTTGTATAGCTAGGGCGCAAATTCTTGCAAATTAAAGTTAAGAATGTATTAAATAATTGTCTGCTCTTTAGTTGTAGTAAGCTTATAGCTGTTAGGTTGTATACTAGGTTAAAATAGGATTTTATTGTATTAGCTAGTTAACGTTAAAGAAGGCACCTAAAACGCCTTAGCAGCAAGTTGGAGGCTTTTAAATTAGCAGCAATTATAGGCAGAAAGCGCAAGTAGAATTCTACCTTCTTAGTTAAAGGGCTATACATTCTGTTGTTAATTTATGTCGCGTTTGTTGGGGGAGTGGTGCTGCCAAGCATTTTTGACCAGCTCGGTGGGTTAACCAGCTCGGTGGTGATTTATGTTAGCTAAAGTATGTATAATAGATAAGTAAGTATATTAAAAGTTAAAATCTTTTATATAAGAGAGTAGTCTTTAAAATCTAAATTAAAGTAGCTTATGTAACTTTACTTAACGCGACTTGATATACTTATTAAAGTACTTTAGCTGTGTAAGACTAAGCTTATTACTTATCTACCTATTCTAAGATATAAAGAGCTTTTAGTTAAATAGTATTAAAGCCTCCTTGTACTATGCTAAGATATAAAGGCGTCTTTTGTAAATAATATAGGGCAGATTTTTATAACTCGCAGCGTAAATACTTTAGAAATCTGTAACTTATCTAAAATTGCCTAGCTAGATAATGTATAGTCTTATATAATACTCTAAACTTATTACCAATTTTACAGAGAAGTGGCAAAAATAAAAAGACGTCAAAAAAGTTAAAGTTTTGAAATCTTTATATTTCTACAACCTGAAGGACTAGTTATACTCAAAAGAGTTAGTGATTCGGAGTGCCAAGATATTACTCTTTAAGTAAAGCAACTTAGTAAGCTGCTTAGTCAGCACGATTGTGCTCAACTCTCGCATTCAAGATAAAGATAAAAAACTCAAGATTAATAAAGAAAATAACTTTTTTTCTGAAGATGTGAAAATCACTATAACTTACATATATTAAATAACACTAGTTTATCTATTTTCTGCGTTAGTTTGAACGTAATCATACAATAAACTATTAGGTAATAGTTTAGAGCTTGTTTTTAAGGTTTTTTAAAAATAAATAACTAAAACAGCTTACTAATACTTAGTGTACCAGCCTTCAGCTTGTTTAACATCAAAAAAACGCCTTAATACAGATAAGATACAAGTATTAATCGCCTTTTAAGGTAATTAATTTTATTCCTCCCTTATTGCAGACTTAAAGGCTACTATACTTTTATTAATATTTCCTATACCCAAAGAAGTAGTAGGCCTTTTAGCTACAGCGTCTTTTAGCAAAGCCTATCCGTTTTCTATAAGATATCAATTAGGACTATAGGCAGGATACTTAGAAAGCAATATCCTATTCCTAGAAAACTAAGATAAAACTTATAGAGTTTTATAAATCTTAGCGTTATCCTGCTAAAACTTCCAGCCTATATAGAGGTTAGCAAATCCTTTTATTATATAGGAAAAGATTGCAACTTTATAATTTAAATATAAAGTAATAAGCCTATAAGTAGGAAAAAAGAGTATATATAAATTACCTTATTTTATTGCAGGTTTTACTATTGTACCGGTGCACAAGGTGATACTCTACTGCACACTAAGTTAGTGCTCAACCACGTAATCTCAAGGTATATAGCCTCTTCTGTGTATTACAGAAAGCGGGCACTATTTATTATTAGTTCATTTGACAGCTAAGCTTCTGCACTGTACTATTAGCAGGGCTTCTTCTTCTACTAATAGTCTTTATACTTAACCTACAATAAGATTATTATCTTATTAACTTTATTCTTGTATAATCTAGTCTCTAGAAATCTCTTGCTCTTGTAGTAGTAGGTCTTTATACACTCTAAAACCTGTAACCGAGGTGGGCACCAATGCCCACTAAGTCAATACTACGTAACAAACAATTAGGCCACGTGGCCAGCTTACTAACAGATAAGCACGACAATAATCTGAACAGATTATTATTGCGTAGTACAATATATATAGGCAAGTAAGAGCATTCCGCTTCGTAACAAAACCTATATAAATAGCAGTTTTCCAAAAAAGTGAAAAGCAGCTGCCCTCTACTAATCAGTCGCAAAAGTCAAAAAAAGATTGTGTGTAGTCGACGAAATTCGAAATAGCAAAGCCTATAGAGACATGCTTTACTACTTAGTGTATAAAGGAACTAGTGTATAATTATTACGAGAATTTTAGAATCTTACATAATCACAAAACCTAGAAGAATACTAAAAAAGCTAGAATCTTATAGAATTTTACAAGAATATACTTCTAGGAGGTTAGCACTATCTCCCGCTATATACTACGTTAAGGACCATGTTACTTAAGTTAGCACTCACAATAACTAAGAGAAAAGCAAAAATTTTCTAATAAAATAAATATGCATTAATAATTACTATCTTAAATTCTGTTTAATAAGATAAAGGTAGTAAGCTATCTAGCAAAATAAAAGTAGTCTTATATATGCTGAAACGCTAACTTCAATTTTACCTGGTAAAACAAAGGTAGTAACTTATTTAGCAAAATAGAGATAGGCTTACATGCGTTAATAATAAAAGTAAATGTTTTATTTAGCGAAGATTAGAATAAAACTAAAAGCTTAGAACTAATTATATCTAAACCGCTAATTTAAGCTATCTATCCAGCAAGATAGAGACGTTACTAACAACTAAGATTACACAGCTATAAATTATAGCCTACTTAGCAAAGATTAGGTTACTAAAGAGTCAAGAATTTATATTACTACTCTTATTAAGGAAACACTTCAAAGAATTTAAGAATAAATATTTTATTTCTTTTTAATAACTAAACTTTTTCTGCTATCTAACTAACTAACTATTAATACTAGAAAAACTTTAAGAAAAATTTTTTTTTTTAGAGAGTAAATCTTGTCCATTAGTTTACTTACTAATCACTAACAACTATTTAAATAAAATACTTTTATAAGTTCTACTCTACTATAAATGTTAAAGAAGAATTAGAAGTTAAATTATTAATAAAAAGGCAAAACGCTTCCTTCTGCTAGGCCTACAGCTGCTAGTCCTAAGTTACTATTAATACTATTAAACTTAGTTCTTAATACTATAGCTACATCTATGCATAGCCCAGTGTTGTCTATAGTTTAACTCAGACATAGTACTTTAGTTTTTCCTAAGAAAAATTTTACTAAATTCCTAGAAAACTTGATCAAACAAGGTAATAATAGAAGTATTTATAATACTATAGGAGCCTCTATCTTACTAGACTATTTCTCTAACAAAGATTTATTGGTTTTTTATATTTTAAAACGTTTACTGAGAAATGCAAAAAAGTATTAAAAGGACAAAGATACTGCTATTAAAATAAGTAATCGCTTTTTCATTTAAGCTTTTACCTATAAATGCATCCAGAGCTAGCTAGGGCTAATGGAGTACTCTACTTATTTTAAATCTATTGCTTGTCTATATATTAAGATTAAGTAAATTCTTTCAATAGAAGAAAGTGATTTCTTTTTTCAAGGTTTACGACAAACAGACAAAGACGTAGTTATATACTATATACTTACTACCCCTAGTAGTTATAATTCAAATACGCACAAGCTAGATTTAATCTATTCTTTTCTTGAATCTTACTACAAGAAGATAACTAGTCTAAATAAGATATATTAGTAAAAACAAGAAGGCGTAAATATAAAGATGCGCTAGATTATGCTGTCTAACCAGCGTGCGAAATTTACTTTTAAGAAAGTAAGAGAGGCAGCAATTAAGATTAGCAAAGTATATAAGAGAAAAAGCATGCTGCATGCTAGTAGATGTTAACTTAGAGGTAAAGAGCCTTACTAAATCTTTAAGTAATCTAAAGCTTAGATTAGTTACTACTAATTTACTTATAGCTTACTTAACAAAGAAAAGGGTTTTAGAAAAACCTGCTGCCTACGTGTACTTTATTACATAAGTAATAAATACTAAACTCCTAAGTAAGATAAATAGTAATTTTTTTTTTAGTAATGCAAGAAGAAGACATTTATATAAAATAAGTATAGCATACTTAAACAACGCAAAGATAAACACTTTTTATTATATACATAATGTTGTAGAACACATACTTAAGAACTGTAAGCTATAATATAATTCAAAGTAAATAGAATAAGTTAGTTTTAACTAAGATATTGCGGCTAGGAAGAGACTTACTAGTTTAGGCTACTACATAAACGTCTAGAGGAAATCTTAAGACAGCTACTATTAACTTAAGTCTTATTATAGTTAAAACTAAAGATCTGAGAATTCTATAACACTACTAATAAAGTACTTAATTAACTAGTCTCTAGTATAATACTTAATAAGTTTACAAGTAAATACTCTTAACTAAGCTTAAAGTATATAAGAAAAGCCTCTAGTTTAGCAAACGTAGCAACTAGTTTGATAGACTAAGGTTTCTACAAAAATGTTTTCGAGTAGTTCTAATAGTTTTAGGAATAGATATAAAACCTTATTATAGATAAAATGGGTTAAAAAGCTTAATAATAAAAATATAACTAATATTATACTAGGAGGCGGAGAAAACGCTTTGCATAGCAGTTTAAAGTCTAACGCTGCTACGCGCTGAAATAGAAAAAGCCCTTTCCTTTACTAAAATATTAATTGTATTTAGAAAAAGAAATAAAGAAATAGAAAAAGCCAAGCAAGGATACAAGCACTTAAAAATGTTATTAAATACTTTAAAATAAGACTTTTACTTTCAACTTATAGCTTATATATTAGCAGTTTTTATGGAAAAAAATTTAAATGAACTTACTTTTTGTAAGTTAGCTACATAATACGCTGTTTTGAATTATTTAACAACTATAATTAATCTAGCATGACAACAGCATGTTAGCTATTTCTATGTCCTGATAGAAAGAGTAAAAGAAGAAAGCTATAAAAAGTATAAATACGCTTTTTAATTTTAAGTTAAAAAAGATAATACAAAGTTTGCTATACTATATTAAAACTACTCTACTTAGACAAGAAGTATAAGAAGTTATAATGCTAAACTTAATAGATAATGAAATTTTTTAAAAAAAACTGCAGAACCTTCTTAATAATAATATTAGTGTTGCAGATAGCTTAGGTACGATTAACCTTATAACTAGTAGAAAAATTTGAAATTTTATGTGCGTTAAAACATAACTAAACTCTGTTCTAGCTGCTAATTAGCTAAACCAACGCACGGACCTAGAATGCTCTACTAATAGAGATTTAGAAATTATACTACTTATTGAGAATACGTATTGCAATGCAATAAATGTATATTTATTAGATACTTAGACCTGCTATAAGATGTGAAGATGAAAAAGGTTTAAGTTAATAAGCTAGACAACATACTTACTAAGAAATTCTAAGGTGTCTAGTAAAGAAATAGGCAAGTCTTTGCTTAAACAAACTTACTAGAATGCGAAGTTATTATGTATAGTGTATTTTTAAAATATTTAGTTAACACTAAAGCATAAATAAATATTTTAAGAGCAAGTGCTGTATAAGCATTAAGGATATTATTGTGGGAGTATTGACACGCGGATCATCTTTTTGATCAGGTGATCCTGGTAAGCTGTTCACGTGACGGCCCCGCTAGCGTCTATATAAATGGGCCAGATCGTCTTATATCTCTTAGGTAGTGATTTGGACACTTTGTTGTAGCACTTAGTTAATTAATACACTTACTTTCTACTTAGGTAATTAAACAATTGCTTCTTCTCAGCTCTAACAGTTATAAGCCCGGCTTAATTATAGTATTAATTCCTACTGCGCAATTAGCAAGCTAGAAGGTTAACTGTTTAATTATTAACTTACTCTCCTCTATTTTCTTCTACAGCACGTCTAGTAGATTGCTGCGGCTGCTATACTTCTTACCTACTTAATTATACAATTAACTTCCTACTAATCTATTCTATAACCTACAGGCTACTATTATTGTTAACATAGCTACTAACTAACTAATCCTGCGTATACCTTAATAATAACTTACGTTGTAATCTAACAGAGTATCTTACTAATATAGACTTCTTAAATACACTGCTTGTTGCCTTAAAAGTAATTCTTAAAGCTTAATCAGACTAGCTAACTTAGTTTGCTCTTTTAAGACTGCACCGCTTAAAGAAAGGTATCTAGAACCAAGTTAATCTTAATTTTCTAGACGTGCGCTTAATAAATTACTAGAAGCTTTAGTATCCTAAGTTGCTTAAAAATATTAAAGAGCCTATTGCTCTACTACCTAGCGCAAGCGCTTAAGAACAAAAGGACTATAATATTACTTAACGCAAATACTAGGCTTATATAATTAATCTTAAGTATAAAAATAATAATTATAATAAGCTAGTAAACAGGTATAAATTACACACTACTTAATAAACAAAGAAAGTCGCTAAGATTACTAATATTAAGGACTAGATTAGTAAGACTGTATATCTAGACCTATTATTTAACGCCTTAATTAAGATAATTACTTAAAACCTTACTAGTATTTAAGCTTTAGTAAAGATTCTAAAGGAGGATTATGCTTTTACAAATTAGAATACTTAGTATTTAATTAAGGCGCAATATAAACCGACCTAGATAAGGCTTACTAAAAATAAATAGGCCCTAAGCATTAGTTTACTAAGTGGCAGCTTTTGCATAGATAAGCAACAATCTACTCGCTCTTTAAGGTTATTAAACTATTAGCACTTACTAATTTTTTACACGCCTTAAGCACTAAAATTGTACTAGACTAGCTACGCAAGAAGCATAATAAGCTAATATAAGTAATAGCGCTTAGTAGAGCTTGATTAACTTTTAATAATTTAAATAAAATTCTTAGTATTTTATTACAGAATTAGTAAATTACTTTCTTAAAAAGAAAAAGACACATAGTGTTCGAAACTAGATTAAAATAAAAGATAGCTTAATAATTACTAAATAACTTAAAGATAAATAAAAGTAGTAAGTAATTATACTTTTGCCTCTATAAGCTAAGCAAGCACTTTTAAACACTGTGTAACTACTTCTAACTTTAAACTACAGTTATAAGATTCAGTGCCTACTAATAAAATACTAAGTTAACTAACAGACAATGATTAAAAGAAGATTGTTAAGCAATAGAATAGCGACAGATAGGCATCTCTATAAACTTAAATTAAGAAAACAGGCTAGAAGGCTAGCACTAGTAGATTAGTTGCTAATAAATCAAGTAGAGTGTACTTTAGCTTATTATTTTTAGCACTAATTAACCTAAAGAACTTAGTTAAAGAAATTAGTTGACACGTGTTTAGCGCAGCTTTTACCTTTAATATATTGTCTTTTTATACAATTATAGATAGTAGAGCAGTAGTCTACTTAGTTAATAGCATAAATTAACCAGTACTAGGCACCTATTGCAAATGTGACAAGGATAAGACAGTTAAAGCAGGCACTTAATTTATTTAAGCTACTAGAATAAAAAATAAGCTATTTAAAAACGTCTTGTATAGCAAGGCTAGCCTTTAGACAGCTAATTTTCTACTTACTAACGTTAAGTTTGTACTAGGCTTCTACGTTAATATGATCTTTAAAGCACTGCTTAAGCAATCAGGTATTTAGTACTTAAGATATATTTATACTATAAATTTAAAATAATTGAAAAAAAACGTTGTCTTCATTAACTTAAAGTGATACTTTAATTTCTTATTTATTAAATATAAGCAACTTCTTTGTTATATTGCTTAACTACTACTAGTAAGCGCCGTAGCATGATTAAGGAAACTATAGCTGCGCACTAGTAATACAGATTTATAGTATTAATAATTAAGACACCTAAGACAACAAGCTATTAAAGCTCTAGTCTACTTAGCGTAGAACGTTATAATTACTAGTAAAAAGCTCTTAAAATATAATTACTATATAATAGCTTATGCCTTATAAGTAATTTTACAACAACTAAAGAAAAAATTACCTTAACTTTTTTATAAGATCTTATAAAATCTATTTATTTTCCTAACTAGTTAACTGCTTAAAATATAGGCACTAAATATTAAGAAAACTACTCAAGTAAACTATATAATTATAATATCTAGTTAAAGACACTAAATAATATTATGCTTGTAATTAAAAGCTTTACTATAAGAATTAAGAAGATATATTAGCAGAAAATTATAAAAATTCATTAAAATAACATAACTACTACACTGCTATAGAGAGGGCAATTAAGATATAAGGAATAGATAATAGAGAAAAGATAGTAATTAAAACGCTACCGCTATATACTTATAAGTCTAATAGCTTAGTAGAGAGAGCGAGCTAAGAGCTAATTATAAAAGCTATTAAGATGCGCATAACTGCTGATTTACTAGCTAAGCTTTAGCTAGTAATTATGAATACAGCAGCTTACTTGCATAGAATAAGCCCTACTAAAACTTATAGCTACTTATCTCCTAACTAGGTGCTTGAAGAATAGTTTAGGAAATATTTCTAATACTATTAACTACTTATAATTAGACATTAGACTGCTAATCTACGCCTAGACTAGAGTAGAATTTATACCCATAGCTACCAAGCCTACCTATTAAACAGAGAGAAGGCAGCTAGGCATAATTATTAAGAATTAGAAATTAATTCTTGCGGCTATATTAGTTATTTAGATAGTTATTCAGCTTCTAATATATACTATATATAGGTACTAACTCTTAATTAGGTAATTAATACTTATTATATATGACCTTTAATATACAGCTATTTTATAGAAGAAATTGCAAAAAAGAGCTACTAAAAAATTAAGTAATTAAGATTACAAAAATCTTTTATAATAGTAAGCTAGTTAATCTAGAAAACAACTTGCAAGTCTTTCTAGCCTTTTAAGGTAAAGTTATTTAAGAAATACAGCTAACTACTAAAAACTTTAAAATAATTTATTTACTATCTTAAGTAGTAAGAAAGGCCTGCCTACTAAGTATAAAAGTAAATTAAAAGAAGCTAAGTAAATTAAGTATAAAGCTAGTGCACTATTAGAAGTTTGCTTAAATTAGCAGCAAAATACTAGTTTTACTACTCTAGAACTTACTTCTAAACTAGAGACTCTAGAGAGCGACAACGTAATTAATTATAAAGTATTTAATAGTTAAATAGCAGTGCGCTTGCCTAGAGAAGCTAACCTATTAATATCTAAAGGTAAGAAGCCTTCTTTGTGTAAGCCTAACAGCTTATTACTAGTTTAATAGTCTAAGCCTAAAGACTTTAACGCGCTAGCTAATTATAATAAAAACTTTACTTAGAGCAAGCAAGTTGTAGTCTATAAATTATCTTATAGTTTAAGACTCTAGGTCTTAAATAGCAGATAAAGTAAGTAATTATAAGCTTAACTTCTGCTTACTAGACGTAGTGCTAGAATCATTAGTAAAAGCCTAGATTAGCCTACAAATTGTTATCTTCTACTATATAAGCTAGGCGGCAGGCGTAAGCATAAAGACGTAACATAAAATTCTAATAATCAATTAAGAGGTAAAAGTATAGGTAGTATTAACGCATTAATTACGAATTATAAGCATCTGTTATAAATAAATTTTTATATTAACTAGCTACTAGGTTTATAAGCAGCTTAGGAAGATGAAGTAAGCTACAAGATTTTTAATAATGTAGTTATAGTAGCTTTACTTACTAAGTATAGACTAACTGTAAGAAATACTTAACTACATTATAATAATTTACTTAAACTGTTAAAATTAAAAAAGTAGTTAATTTAGTATTTTATAATGGCTTTACTTAAAGATGCCTACATGAAAAAAATTAATCAGTTAAGTAAGAATAAGACTTAGACTAAGATATCAAAAAAAAAAGCAGATAATTATTCAATACCTATAAAGTAGGTTTAGACCTATAAGTTTAATTAAAATAGCTTTTTTCTTGAATATAAGGCGCAGATTGTTGTAAGAAGTAAATTTTAAATAAAGAACTTTATTATTTTAATATATGCTGCTACGTTAGCAGCTAAGTCCTTTAGAGCAGCAATAGCTATTACTACTAAAAATAATCTAAAGATTTAGTTATAGAATATTATAGAAGCATTTTTAAATGCCTTAATTATAGCAAAGAACTTAGTAATTTATAAAATACTAGATAGCTTTAAAAAGCTAAGTAAGTGTGTATAGCTTAACCGCGCACTCTATAAATTTTATAACTTGCTACTATTATAGTATAAGAAGTTTTTAGAACTGCTAAAAGAGTTAAGACTAATTACTTTACTAAAGGAGCCCTGCCTGTTCTTTGATTAAGAAAGGAGGATCCTAGTTTTATTTTATATAGATAATATTCTCCTACTCTTTGCAAAAAATTATAAGCAGAGGGTATTAGACCTTTAGTTAAAAATAATAAACAAGTACAAGATATAAAAATAAGAATTAGTTAAATGGTTTCTTAGTATCTAGGTAATTCAAAATTATAAAATGCAAACAATTACGCTTATACATTATACGTATATTAATAAAATTACAAAGAAGTTTAAATTAGAGAATAGTAGCTTTCTAAAGACTTTACCACTGTTAAAGAAGCTGATTAAAAACACTAGCAAAGCAACTAAGCAAGAAATTAAAGCCTACTAAAAAAAGTTTAAATTAGTGCTATATACAGCTATAATACTTTAACTAGATATTTCTTACTTAATCTTAAAGCTTTTTTACTTCTTTATAAACCTTAGTAATTAATATATAAAAGCTAATAAATGAGTATGTGCCTCTATTAGACAAGATAAGATGCGATTTAATATAAAAACTATAATAGCCTAGACTTAACAATTGCAGGCAATGCCTTTTTTGTAAATACTTAGGAAACTTGTTAATTATCCTATAGATACATAGCTATCTTATATAGTAGTCTAATATTTTAGAAGGCGGCTTAGTAGACTATAGTAACTACTTTAACTACTAAGGCTAAGCTGCTTGCTCTTAAGTAAACTACTAAAAAGGCTCTAGCCTTTAAACGCTTCTTTTGCAAACTTTTTTTACATTTAAAAAAAGTTTAAATAGTGTAAGTTAACAATTAATAAACTATTAGACTTATATTTAGAAAAAACAAGCATATTAGCACTTATTTAGAATATATAAATATATAAAATATGTAGAGACATTAAGAATATACTAAAATATTATTTTAAGTTATATACCTAGAAATAGTAATTATACTAGCTAATAAATTAACTAAGTCGCTTACTTAATAATAGTTTAAGAACTTTAAGCAGTTGCTTAACCTTTAGCAAGCTAAGCACTTAATTAAAAGCAACAATAATAAATAAGTAAAGAATTTATATTAAGTAGCAATATTTAAATACTAGGCTAAGTATCCTCTTGATTGCTAAGAAAGAGCAGGAGATTAAAAGCTAAAGTAACTAAAAACTAAAAACTAGAACTAAGAACAAGCTTACTAATAAGCATTAAAATTATTATACTTACTAGACTTTATTAGCAAGTCTTGCTTAGCTTTTTAAGCCTTAGCAAGCTTAAGCGTATTATTAGCTATCTTAGCTTATATAGCTAGAGTCTAGAGGCAAGTAGCATAAAGACAAGAGTTTAATTTATTACTCCTACATATAAAATTATAAAATAATTATTAGCTTACCCTAGCATACTTATGCTTATATGATTAAGTTATATAGTAAATAAAATAATAACTAGCAGCGCGACAATATAAAGTAAAAAGAAGTAATATTCTATAAGCATACTATTCTTAGAGCGTTAATTAACGCAAAAAATACTGCTATTACTACTATAGCTAAAGCTATTGTTGGTATAGCTGTTATAAATTATAAGCTAGCTGTTAAATAGGCTATACTACAAGTTACCTAAAATTATATGTAGTATTATAAAGCTTATATCCTTAATTAAAAGCGCTTACTAGAGTAGGAGCAGGAACAAGTAGCAGGAGCTAAGTAGCAAAACTATAAAACAATATCTTTTAAGTGCAATAATTTTTAACTAAAGGCTTTTGCGTAGAAAGCTTTCTAGTAGATATAATACTACTATTAATTTATTTACAGTAAGTAATCATATTACTAAGCAGCTTAAGCTTGTTAACCTAGTACCTATTATTGTTGTATCTCTAAAAACTAGTTAGTAGCCTAAGTAAGAAGCTTAAATAATTAAAGACTTACTTTTTTATTCTTATATATAGCTATAAAATAATTAGCAAGATTATTATTAATAGTATAGTATATATAAAATAAGCAGCTGCTATAGTAAGTACTACCTTAACTACTAGTTTAAACTTATTTAAAGCAGCGCTTAGCGTATAAACTTTTCAGTATTTTCTTTATATAGCACTTTTATAAAGAAACGTAAAGACGTAATAAATTAGTAGCAATCTTTAAAAAGCTTATAAGTACTTTTTTTTAAGTAGAGAAACGCGCGTTACGCTTTATAGATAGCTTAATAAGCGTATATAGGCTATTGCTGTTATTATGTTACTAATTTCTTAATGTTGCTCAAGCAGTAATTTATTTTAACTTTTAAATAGGCTTTTAAACAGTCCTGCTTTTGCGCTAGCTTAGTTTCTTAGTTAGGCTCTCTTGTAAATTTAAAATTAAATAATAACTAAACAGAGAACTTAATTTAACAGGCAAGTTAATTAGTTTTTAGGTAAAGCTACTAGAAGTCTTACAGTACGCATATAAATTAAAGAGCAGAGGTAACAAACTTTTATTATTTTAATGATTAGCTACTTGCTAAATTTTATTGTTAAATAAGCTTTAAAGCGCGTAATACTTATACTTAGCACTATTCTTACGCTCTTAACAACAACTTTTTAAGCAACATTTACGCTTATTGCTAATAAAGGCAGACTATACTAGAAAGATTAGCAACTAATTAGTAAAAGAATAGTAAGGCAACAAGGCTTACTATGTTAATAGTAATAGAGGTGCGTTAAGAATTAGTAAAACTTAGAAATTAACATTGTAGTAAGGCTAAAGGTTTTAGAGAAGTAATAGACGTAATTAGTATTTGTATTAACTGTGCACAGACTAATTAAGCAATATTTAAGGTTTATTTAATGTTTCAATATGTTAACAAAACTAAGTTGCTTGCTTAATTAAAAACAACATTACAATACTACAACAAAAATAAAAGATTAGGCAGTAAACCTAAAATTATAGACTTTTTAATTAACAACGTTAATTTAGTAAGAATTAACTTCTTGCTTACAGCTTAGATTAATAGTTTCTTACTAACCTAGGGGGTGTGTGGGAGTATTAACACGCGGATTACCCTTTTAATTAAGTAATTCTAGTAAGCTGTTCACGTGACAGCCCCGCTAGCGTCTATATAAACAGGCTAGATTATCTTATGTCTTTTAGGTAGTAATTTAGACACTTTATTGTAGCACTTAGTTAATTAATACACTTACTTTCCACTTAAGTAATTAAACAATTGCTTCTTCTTAGCTCTAACAACTTTATTAAAGAATAAAGTAACAGCTTAAATAGCTATTTCTTAATATAACTCTTACTAATGGCACGTATAATTTGTTTGTTAAAAGAGCGTTTATTATACTTATTTTGATAGAAACAGTTACTATTAAGACTACTTTTAGGATTTATTTAATATTACTAAATTAGCTATTTTAGAAGGGCCTTAGTGTGCGAGCGTAAAAATAGCAATATAGTATACTATATATAGATAGATTACATGCTAAGTGCTTTTTAAGAATAAGACTAAGAACGCAGTTCTTATTCTATCTTATTATTACTAACTTATTCTACGTAGACAATTAGGAATAAATTCTCTTACAACAATTTAAATAGAGAATTAGCAGGTAATGTATAAATATATATAGCTACTAACATAATATATAGCAGACTCTAAGCAGACGCAGTAAAATTGATATAGAAAGCTGTGTAGTTAGATTTAATAATTAGATTTAGCAACTTCAACATGCTATATATAAATAGTAATAAGAAAGACTAAGTAACTTATCTAAACTAAGTGTTTACTTACGCAGTTAAACAGTCTAAGAACTCTAGAGGAAATTCTAAACTTAGTAAATTATTAATTATATATAAACTAAATTGTTTACTGTTGCAAGACAGATTGTTTAAATCTACCTAATAATAAAATAATTTTTATATAATTTATAAAACTGTAGACAAGAAGTTATAGCTTATTTATATATCTTAGTAGGAGATACTAATAAAGTTTAGGCAAAAAGATTAAAAAGAAAAAGCTAAGAAATAATAACTCCTCTAAAGAAGCATTTGCAAGTTTTATAGAGGACTATACAATTATCTATCTAAACTAAAATATACTGCTTTCATACAAGAAATAAAGCTTACTAAAGAAGAAATTAATAAACTGTATACTAGATATTATCTATAGATAATAGAAAAAGAAATATCTACACAAGAGCTCCTAAATTAAAAGAGAGCTCTTTTATAGTAATTTAAAAAGTTAAAAGAATTTATTCTAATATATACTTACTTTATAAGATATATATAATACTATATAAAGCTTAGTAAGTGCGAGGCTTTGCTGTATTAAAGTTTTTAGAATGGCAGGCGGTAGATATAGTTAATGTCTGCCTAAGTTAAGAAATATAGGAACAATGTAATACTTAATATTATAATTTATAGCACTTAGTACTAAAAAAAATAAAAGCGTTTATTAGATCAGCAATGCAGAGATGATAAACGCAGTTACTATACAAAATATAAATTTATTATAAATAGTAGATAAGTTCTCTTAGAGGTTTATAAGATGCAAAATTATCTTGCCTATAAATTTGTTCTTCGGATATGAGTAAATAACACTATATTTAGAAAGCAGAGACTTAATAGTGTTCTAAACACTTGTAGTGTTAATACATTTATGTATAATAGTTATAGGTACTTCTAACTCTGTAGCAGCATTCTAGTAAACATAAATAAAGATTTTAAAAGACTACTAGCCTAATATTATGCACTTTATCAATAATATTACATCTAGAGGGCTAAAACCTAATTACAAGAGAGAACAATTAATGTCTAGAGTGCGACGTTGTATTCTAGAATATATTATGTAATTAAATAAAGTGCTAGCTAATGTTAAATAAGCTAAAGGCACTGCTTTGAGAAAGAGGTGGTACTTTTTTATAAAAAGACTTAAAGTTATAGGCTATAAAGTTAACCTGCAAGGTTGCTATCTTAACTAGAAGAACGTTAAGAAGATTATAAGCTAGCTACTATACAAGAATTAAAGAGAAGTATAGTAATTTATAAGTATATGTGTTTACTATTGAATATAGGTATAGACCTTTACTAAGATTACTGAACTACTTTTTATACTTTTACAAGACAATACTCTTTTTAAATAAGAAGATGGGTAAAATATAGTAGAATACCCACTAAAATAGGTGATATGTAATACACCTTCTAATGTAAACCTTGACTACACTAATACTAAAGACTATAAGACATTTCTTATAACTAATATTAGTTAAGATAGTGCGAGAGCCTATATAGAGCAACTTAAAAAAGACAATAAATAATACCTAGAATAGTTTGAAAGCACTCTATAGTTAGCATAAGAAAAATAATAGCGCTCTACTAAGTAAGAGTGTAAAGCTATACTATAAGCCTTTAAGAGCTTTTGTACATACTTTTATAGTGTTTACTTTACTATTAAAACTAACGCTACAACTCTTATTGCTTAAATAAATTGTTTGTTAGCTAACAATCTAGCATTAGTTATATTTAATTGTATATAATAATCCTCTTATAGGACTTTAACAGTAGGCATATACGAGGAAAGAAGAATGTTGTTATAGATGCACTTTCTAGGTATCTAAAAGCTAACAATTAGGAACTACCTCTAGAACTTAAGGAGGACCTAGAGGAGTTTATTAACTATATAATTAGAAATGTAAATGCACTAGTACTAGTAAGACAAGCTAGAATACTTTGTTAGAGGTTCTCTAAGAAATTAAAGCAATATGCTTAATTTTTAGTTAACTTTAAGAATCTTAAGGGAATAGAACTACAAGAACTACAAGTGTAGAAGAAGCAGGCAATAACCTTCTTTATACAAAATAGTATCATCTTTAAGAAAATATCTTAAAATATTGCAGTTTAATAAGTTGTAGATAATATAGATATAAGAACAGCTGTAGTATAGAACGTGCACACCTATATTAGACACTAAGGAATTAATGCAGTATACTCTATACTTGCACAGCAATACTAGTAAAAAGAAATATATAAGTAGATATAAAAGAGACTAGCAACCTACTTAGAGTATTAACTGTAATTTTGAAAGAAGAAGGTTAATATAATTACTAACACTTATAGTTTTACTATTTACGAGACTGTTGCAATTAATGTAGTATACATGCCTTAGTGTTTTAGAAAAAAGTTTCTAGTAATTGCAGGAGACTACCTTAGAAGCTAGCCTAAAGCAAAAGCGCTGTTAAACAACTAGTCTAAGATAATTACAGAATTTATATATAAGGACATTAGATATAGATAGAGCATAGCACATAAACTTAAAGTTAAGAGAAAACTTAACTTTGCTAAAGTAGTTATACATTTATTTCAAATGTGTAAAATTAGCTAAGTTCAATTATTTGATATAACCCTTAAGCTATAGAAAAGATTAAAGAAAGGCATCAACTAATTAAAAATGCCCTCGCAAAGCTACTAGGACTTTAGGTTAAAACTTACTTATAGTTCTTCTTATAGACAGGATCTCTATATAGGAGTAGACAGGTGACTTGTTATACTAACTAGTTATAGGATAGAACCTAGTGCTTCCTATTAAGCTTACACTACCTACATAGCAAACGATTTTTTTTAGAAAAGTAAAGAACTATGCACAATTACTTGCTATTAGAGCAATGTAGTTAGATTTTAAAAATTAGTTTACTAAGAATGCTATTGCTTGTACTAATTGTATAAAAGCTGCTAAAAAAGAATACTAGAATAACAGTAAAGAAATAAAATATAGGGATATAAAGCTAAAAGACTAAGTTCTTCTTTAGAACTAGGTTTAAGAAATTAATATGTCTTAAGACTGTAAGCTGGAAATAAAGTAATTAAGATTACATTATATTAATAACGCTAAACTTAATAGAAGAATTTTCTGCCTTCAAGACCTTAATAGTACACGCTTTCTACACACAACACCTAGATAGCAATTAAATCTTTCTTAGCAACAACACGTGCAGGATATAAAAGAGAAAAATTAGAAAAATACAAAGCTAAAGAATTCTAAGTATTAGAAACAAACTAGCTTAATAGTAAATGTTCCTGTCTCTTTAGATTTACCTAAGTCAACTATTAAACCATAAACGCCTTTACCTTCTATAATAGAAGAAATATTTAATTTTTAAGTTGTTATTACTAAGCGTCTTATAGAGAAGGAGCGCCGTGCATTTAGATAAGACTTTAGAAGCTTAGGCTCTTACTCTAATACTACTATACCTAGCAACTAATAAGCTACTAAACAACCTGTGTTTTTAAGAAGAAGAGGAGATACTATTTTATTAGTATCTACTTTTACTTTTAGCTACTTATTTATAGATTTCTTATGTTAAATACAGACGTTAGCTGTTTTTTTTATAAAGTCTAGGTATGCTAAAGACACTTAGATTCTGAAGATCTATTGTAATTCAATACGCAATACTACGTTTATGACACAATAAACACTCACTTACAAGCTTTTTTAGTAATTAAACACAATTCCAACTGTCTCATGCGTTTTAAGCTAGTTGCCTTAAAGATAAAAGTTCTTTAAGTAAACTATTACTTCTTTTTTTTTAACTTTAGCTAATTTTCAACCTTGTATATTGCAATCAAACAAGCTAACGTATTTGGTCAATTATAACTAACAACTTTCAAAGCAGTAATCTTTTACAGTTCTATAATAGTAAGATACATATAGAAGGCAGCAAGCACTAGCGAAGTACGCTAAGAACTAGTAGTAGAAACTACAACTACTACAGCCCTACAAAAGCTATATAATTAAGTTAAAGCTAAGATGTAAGTGTCCTTAGCTAGCAAGAACAATAGCAATAACAATAGTAAGTAAGAATAGGTACATACTTTAAGAGATAGCCTCTTTAAACTAGGAAATTTAGAATAAGCTAACAAGAAATATCAACTTAGTAACTTACTCAGCTACCTAAGACCTACCTCCTTAAAAGTATACTACTATAATTAAATTCTTCCTTATTTTTTATAGATTAGCCTGTAACTGCTAGTCTTCTTCACATTAGAATAGTAAGCTATTCTTCTAGTGTAGATAAGATGCTATTTAGGCTGTAAGTATAAAGAACCTTAAATTTTAGTATAGTTACCCTTGATAATGTAGATAATGTTGTACTACAACGTACTAAGCTTACTGATTTTAAACTATTAGCAGCACTATAAACACTTCACAAGGCCTACTATACTAGTAGAATAAAGATAAGCAAGAGCTGCTAATAATAATTTGTTGTTAGTGCTATACTATAGACAGCACAACACGTTCTACGTTTTTTAATAATATTACTAGCCTTTAATTTAAGCTTAGTGTTGCGCAAAACTAGCTTAAGAAACATATTATGTTATAAAGTAGTTAGTAGAGGTCTACTATTGCAGGTTCTTTTACTAGGAAGTAGTAGCGCTAGTTAGCCTAGCTAAGTTACTACGAGTATACAGTATCAGCTTTTAAGCCTAAAGGAGGTGGACGGGCCAACGCGCAGGACGGGCCAACGCTCACCCCACCAAAACAACACCACCACTTCAACACCTAATAACTCCACCAATAAAGATCTGATCCAGAAAGCAATTAATAAAATTAATACGCGCGCACTAGGCGCATCTTTCTTGTATATAAAGTTTGCGGAAAAGTATAGTGTAGTACAATCTATGCTCTCTTAAAGACACTAAGGTGTTTTAACCTTACGCAACCTTAAGTCTTAAAATTAAATAGCTTTCCACCTAAAACAGAAGCTAGAGCTCCTACAGTATATTGAATAGCTTACTAGGCGAGGGCTTCTACCTACACAAGCTATAATACGAAATTTCGCCTTACAAATTGCAAGAAAAGAGGTTAAAATACACTAAGTTAATTGCTTTGTCTACTAGTACCCTAATAAGCTTATTTTAAGATAGACAACAGGCATAAATAACAATTGCTATAAAGCTAAATCTAGGAGGAAGTATAGCCTATACTTTAATCTTCTTTGATGTGACCACACATTTTGTAGACACCTTTTTGGTAAAAAAGGATTTATTGCTAACAACAGGTATCCAGGCTCATGCCCCCTTGTTCGGCATTGCTAGCACGCAATTAGTGTGTCGCATGTTCAAACAGAAACGAAGATGCGCAATATCCCTCCAACTAACCCTCTTAACTAATAACTATTTACCGCTAACTATTTACCGCTAACTATTTACTGCTAACTATTTACCGCTAACCGCAACTTCTATCGTCCTGTTGCTATCCTAGCAGTATTGCGGTTGTGGCGTTTAGTGCCTATTCTTAGATATGAATAAACAACAACAGCATTACTATCTATACACAGCTCTCCTATCTCTAGAAGCAACTTACAAAATCCTCCTACTTATTAGTTTATTTTAGCTGCTTAATAGCTGTTTTAACACGCCTTTACTCCTTGTAAAGCTACTTCTAAGTCTCTTTACTAAGGTTGTATTTGCGCAGAAGAAGATTGCTAAAGTAATACACCTTTACTATACCTAGACTATTAATATGCGTAGTATATATAGTGTACTAGCTAAACTAGCCTTTTACAGTTCTTGTTGTAACCTTAACATCTATAATACCAAACGTATTAAAAATGTCTTAACTATAGTTACATTCTAACCTCTGCACTAACTTAACTACTACAAGGACTATTGCTACTAGCTCCTTTTTAACTAATAGAGGTAGCTACTTAACAACAGTAAACGCTAGCTTCGTAATCTACTACTATAGCTTCTAGTATAGTAACTTAGTAAAGTCTAACTTTACTTAATATAAGCTATTAGTCTTTGTATTTAAGAGGGAGAAGAATAGTCTAAGCATTATATTGTTTGTATACAAGTTATTTGTATACAGTACTGTGTAGTATAAGAAATCCTAAAAGTAAGAAGCAGCAGGTAGAGAGCTTTTATAAAGAAGTATTGCAGGCTCTTACTGCGGTAACGTATATGTCTTTACCCTCCTCCTCTATCTCTATCGCAATCTTGTTGCTAGCTATAGGCTAGCAATTACTATTAAACACGTTTTAATTATTGTTATTTTTTAGTACCTTTAGCAAATTTTTTAACCCTAATTTTTGCTTAGTAGTCTAAGCTTTTCTAAGAGGGTAGCTGCTTTTCACTTTTTTTAGAAACCCCATTTTGACTACAACAACAACCACCACCTTTGACACCTTAAAAATAAATACTTTAATCTTCTACGCGAGAAAATTAAGCAGTACTATATTAAGCCGCGTTATATATACAATATAGATAAAAAGAGCTTCCTCCTTAGTATCCTAGGAAAATTAAAGAGGATTTTTAGTAAGCCTTTATATAAGCAGGGAAAAAAGAGGAGTACTATTTAAAATAGCTTGCAAGAGTAGATAACACTTCTAGCCTATATCTATACTAATAGATCTTACCTAGCGCCTACCCTTATATATTAATTAACTTTAGGATTAATATAAGACACCTAGTTATAAGCTCTTAATTCTAAAACTTGATAAGTTTAAATTACTTTATTACTCTCTAGCTAGATAAACAACAATATTAGTCTTGCGTAGCTTAAATAGGTGTTTAATTACAATACTAAGGCGAAGGCTTAATCCTCTTATTAATTACTTATCCTAGATAGCTATAAATCTTACTTTATTATAAATTTTATTAAGTACTATAATTAAAACAAGATTCTCTTTACAGTTTTTCCTCTTTATTTAACTTACACGCTGAAGCCTCTTAATGTTACCCTATTTAAGCCTCTCTTATTAGCTTACAAGGCTAAGATATCTAGAATTCTAGAGAGGAACTAAGGCCTTACCTTAATAAGTAAGAAGGATTTCTTTTACCTCTTCTACTAAGCCTAGCAGGCCTCCTTTAAGGAAACAACAATTCTAAAAGCCTTTAAGGCTATAGGCCTTTTACTTTTTAATCTTAAAGTTATATTAAAAAGGTTTAGTATTAAGAGCTCTTTAAGCAATAGTAAGTCTTTAGGCTTAAGTGCTTTAAACTAAAGGAAAGTTAAACGCCTACTACGCGAGGTAGTAAAAGATTAAGGTAATAAATAAGCTTAATGGCTAAGCTAGGTTTATTACTAAACCTTAACTTAAAAGACCTTTCTTAAGCATAAAGTTAAGGGCCTACGCAAGGCTCTAATTAATAAAAAAAACGCGTAAGACACAAGGGAAGCCTCTCCTACTTAAGAAGCCTAAGGAGTACTAAGGTAGAGCTATAGTCTAGTCTTTAAGAAAGGTAAAAAAGGCACGTAATTGCTAGCAGCTCTAAGAGCGCAAAAAGGAGCAGGTACAATACTAAAAAGCTAAGATAAACAGGCATCGTGAGGAGATAAGGCAGGCAAAGAGGAAGAAGAAGAAAATAAGGCAACAGGCGCGGGCTGCAGCTTAATTAGTAAGGGAGAAGGAGAAGACTAAGAGGGCTGCTAAACAGGCCTCTAGGGCACCTGCTTGCAGGGCTGCAAAACGACTCTAACAATTTATAAAAACTTCTTAAAAGGGTAAGAAGAGCAGCCTTAAAGCTCTTAAAAAGGTTACTTAAAAAAAAGCTTATTGCGAGCCCTACAAGTAGTGGAGAGCCTTAAGGTGGTGTTACAGCTTAACTAGCGTCTACCTCACGCATAGGGCGCGCGATTAAAACTCCAACTTGATTTCTATAGCTATATATATTATTTGAGCCCTATAGATCTTACTACTAGAAAATCTCGCGATAGTAGCTATTGTGTGAGGCTCTACAGCCTCAAGTTTGGTGGTGGTTTTGGTGTTTAAAACTGCGTGTTGGCCCGTCCTGCGCGTTGGCCCGTCCACCTCGGTATATTAATTTAACGCTAGCTAATTTTTTACAGAAAAAAAACTTTATAAGCTTTAGCTTCTACTATTAGTAGCAGGGGATATAAAAGGTGTCGCATCTATGACGTACTATCCTCAAGGCCTAAGGCCTCCTTAGGCCTAAGGCTAGGCGCCTGTTAGCTTACGCGCTGAGCGCGTGCTAGCTGACCTTACGTTAGAGTATCTACGCTAAACTTATAATCTTAAACCTAAGCTTATTAGAATACGTGTTAAACTCCTCTAAGTTTATTAATAGCCTTTCTAGGTTAAGTCTGTATAAATAGCACGTCTTAGACGTAGTCAGAAAAGCAGAATTAGAATTAATTATTTAGTTTTCTTAAACTACTGTTACTAGCTCTTAGTTTTTTATAGTTATAAGCCTAGCACTTTAATTATAGTTTAGATTCTCTCTACGCAACTTAAAGTAAGCTAGTAGTAGTTTAAACTCTTTAATTTGTTTAAAAAATTAGTTTACACATTTTAACTTACTAATTAATTACACATAAAATAACAGCAAGTAACTTCTTTTCAATTACTAACTTAGCGCGCCTTTTAAGCTACGTAACCTAGACTTACTAGTATACTTAGCTAAAAGTTAACGCTAAATCTAAAGGAGTCTAGGAATCCATTAACTAAGAAGCTATTATAACTATTAATATATTAATAAGGCTACTTTTAAAGCTTTTAGCGCCTATAAAAAACTTATTTTAAATAAAACTTAAAGCCTATAATAAAAAACTTAATAAATACTACGTAAAGTATATAAACTAGGCTGTAAATGTATAAGCCTTTTAGTATATTTAGAACTAGGTTTACACAACTATTAATAAATAGTTACTAGCTTTAATTATAATTAGACTTATAAATAGTGCTAGTTAAATGCTTAATAAGCTTTTTTAATAACTATAGCTTAAACTAGCGCGAACTAATGCTGTTAACTAAATAGTAATATATTAGGAGTACTAAGTAAGCCTTAAAAAAGCAAAACTTAGTACTATAAAACTAAAAGCTTAGTATAATAAGTAGCAAATAAGCTAACTAAGAGCTAAGGAGCTAAAGATTCTTAAAGAAGATAGCGTGCTTACTATATTTAACTTTCTAAATGCTGTAGAAGCTAAATACGCTCCTAACTAGGCTAACATAATAGAAACGCTCTACTAATAGTAGTAAACGCTTAGAAAAAATTATTTAAACTTTAACTAAATTAGTTAAGTATTTTTAAAAATGCTTTAATAGCGCTTAGTTAGTATACTAAGCTTAGCTAAATTGATAGTAGGAGCTTTTGCTACTTTAGAAAACTTAAAACTTTAAAAAGTTTAAAGTAATAAAAGCGTAGGCTATAAAATTAACTATAAGTGCCTATGTAAAAATAATAAAAAGTATTAGCACTTTTTAAATTTTATAATGTACTATACACTTTTAGTAGTAATTAAGGCTTACGTAAAATACTATTATAATATTAGTAAAAAAAAAGTAAAATAGATTGAAAAATACTTATATACTAACTAGTACAAAGAACTTTAAAATAAACTAGTTAAAGTAGAATACTAGCTTTTTTAGAAAGAAAAAAGCAAGTTAAAGGCTTTTTTAAGTAGTATTATTATATTTTTAATTAACTTAGTGGTTTTTAAAGAAGATAACAGCCTAAGTATATACTATACTAGTAATTATAATGCCTATATACTATTAGGGAGCACTATACTTAACAGTAGAGGTGCGTTGCACTTAGTAAATAGTAGGAAACTACTTGTACTAAGCTTTTTTATACCTGCGAGGGAGGTAGAGACAGTAAAGGCAGGCACTTAGGCCTTTTTTATTAGTAGATAAGGAACTTACATCTTTTGCTAAGTTCTAAATAGAAAATATAGTAATAAAACTAAGAACTTTACTTTTATAGATATAGTAGTTGTTAAAGGTTTTTATCTTAATATTATTTTAGAAGCTTACCTACACAGAAAAAGAGTTTAGTACTTAAGCTTAAGTAATATACTTTACTAGGGTATACTTAGTAAAAACATTATACTAGTATAGCTTAAATGTTATTTTAACCTCTTATTCTTTAAATATAAGCTTCAATCTTCTTATTTAAAGCTTATTATAAATGTAATGCCTCCTATTAAAAGCTTATAAAAAACTTATCTAAGAAGCAACTCAGAAGACCTTTAGTATGCTAGAGTAAATGATTTAGGTCTAAAAGCACTAGAAGTACTTATTAACGCAGCTTAGAGAATGCAGGTTAAAAAAAAAGCACACGTTAAATATAAGTACTATGCTTTAACTTATACTAAATAAGTTATCTTAAGGTAACTAAAAGACCCCTCTTTTTAACTAAACTAGAGGATTTTGTAGCACCTATTTAACATGCCCTAAGGTTGTTTAGAAGAATAATAAATATAAATTATAAAAAACACTTTTAGTGGCAAGCTTTATATGTACATCTTACAAGCTAAATTTATTTTAGAAATTATAAAAGCTTTTTACTATCTTAAAGCTCTTATTAAAGCTTGTTATAAGCTCTAGATAGTTAAAATTACATAAAATAATAATTTTTTAACACTCTCTTAGCAAGGTATATTATAGTACTAAACATAGTATAAAAAACGTAGCATTATAATTAAACTATTTTTACTACACACATATAAACTAAATAGAGCTACTAAATAAGTAGAATAACAAATAATAACTAACTTAATTAAGATAAGAGTAAGCGCAAACCTGCTTAAGAAACTTTAGCTAGAAATTATTAAAACTATAGCATAGCTTTATAATATAAGCTTATCTTACACTCACAGTTTGCGCTTACTAAATAAGCTTCTTAATTAATAAAGTAAGAGGTACTTTAAGTACTATAAACTAGAGCTTCTCAAGAGCCTTATAATAAATCTAAAACTAGATTAAAATAGTATATACGCCTATAGCTGCCGCGCCTATTTCTTAAATAAAAATAAAGCGGCTAAGCAATATTAAAAGAGCTTTAAGACTCTTCTTAAAGGCTATATTAGTTACTTAGTAGGCTATAGAGCTTTTAATATATACTAGATATAAGTTTTAGCGCTTAACTAAGTTATTATAATACGCAATATTATATTTAATAAAATGCTGTACTATAAAGGACTAGCTTATAAGCTGCTAAGGTAGAACGTAGTTCTTATAGTATATACTATTAATAATAATAAAATTAGTCTGGAATAGGACCGGTGTAGGTCCGATACAGATAAGATCCGGAGACAACAGTGAGGATAAGAGAGTTGTAACGTGTTCGTTACATTAGTAAGGCTAGAGAAATGCTTAAGCAGCTTATAAGTATTAGTTAAGTAAAGGTAACAATATAGGAGGCCTTACAGCTAATAAGTAATTAGCTAATAATAAAGACTATAAAAAGCCTACTATAGTCTCTAACAGGTAGTAGGCTAAAAGTATATAAAGAGCGTTAGGCTAACGCTTTTTAAGGAATTTGTGCAGGGCAAAAAGGTCTTTTAAGATAGCTACTAACGCCTAAGGTAATACTAGCGCCTTCTTCTTTAAGAGCGCAAATACTAGGGCAGGGCACCTTAGCTTAAAGAGCTGTAAGTAGTAGTAATAAGCTGCTTAGCTCTTAAAAATTGTAAATAACTAGTAGATTAAGCTTAATAAACGCGTAGAGATACTTACAGTCTTTAAAAAAGGTAGGAAACTCTTTTAAAGAGGCTTAGCGCAGTACTAAAAATTTTATAGCACTAACTAGAGTTTTTTATAATCTTTTAGCAAAAAGATTTTATAAAAAGAAGGTATAAGGACCTCCTATAAGGAGCTCCTTAAGGCTAAAGAACAAGAACTAATATAGTTTCAACGTAGAAAGTATAGGCGTACACTGCTTACTATATAACTTCTTAAAGGCACTTAAGCTTAAAGCACTACTTTATTAGCTTTAAGAAAATTAAGAGCTAATTATAGTTTATGCTGTAATAGTAGTAGCTCTTTAAAAAGTTAATTAATTTAAGTATACTTTAACAATCTCCTAAAGCTTCTAAACAAATAAAAGAACTTTTATAACTACTAATATAAGACTGTATTTAGACAGGCTAGTTAAGAAAAATTAATACTCTACTTTTAAAAAGTACTTAGATAGAAGAAAAGACTTTAGAGGACTTTAAGCTTTTTCTTCTTAAATAGGTATTTACTTACAAGCTTAATAAGAACAGCTACTTTTTTAAATATAAAGCACGTCTTATAATAAAAAAAGACTTTTAAGTAAAAGACTTACTATACTTAATATACGTAGTAACACTAGCTGCGTAGTTTTTTAGACTTGCAATAGTAATTATAGCTAAGTTTAATATAAAAATTTAGTAGCTTGACGTAGTAGGCGAATTTTTTAATATTAATATTAGTAATAAAATAGTAGTCTTATGTAACCTACTAGATAGTTATAAGCGCCTAGAAAGGTGTGTTAGGCTTAAAAGAGTCTTATATAGCCTACAAGAATTGCTATTATTTTGGTATAATAAATTTTTAAGTATACTTAAAAAGCTTAGCCTACAGGCCTTAGCTAAAGAGCTTTATCTTTTTTTTACTATAGACTGCGCGCTTCTTTTAATATTTTATGTAGATAATATTCTTTTTTTAAATTATGAATTATACTAAACAAGAGCTTATAAGCTCCTTAAATTAATTAAAAACACTTACAAGATTAGGGATAAAAGAGAGGTAAGCTAGTTTCTAAGAATAAGAATTATAAAAGATTGTAAAAAGCGCTTAATGTTACTACTATATAATACTTATATTAATAAAGTTGCAAAAAGATTTAATTTAAACGCCCTAAGTAAGTTCCTAAAAACTCTTTTACTTTTAGAGAAGTTAGTTAAAAATCTTAAAGAGGCCTTAAAGCCTTAAATTAAAGCCTACTAAGAGCGCGTTAGCAGCGCGCTTTATACAGCTATTATACTATGTTTTAATACTACTTACGTAGTTTCTAAGCTTTTTTACTTTCTAACTAACTCTTTAGAAGCTTACATAAAGGCTGTAAATTATTTTATATAATACTTCTACTATATAAGGCATAAAGAAATTATATATAGTAAAAGCAATAGTAAAGAGCTTACTATTCATAGAAAAATATTTTTTGTAGATAATTTTAAAACTTATTAATTTTTTTAAGGCTATATTATTATACTTTTTCAAGAACTAATTATTTAGAAAGTAGCTTATTAAGCTATAGTAATAATTTAATAATAAAAGCTAAGCTCCTTATATTAAAGTATGTAGCAAAAGAATTTATAGCGTTTAAAAAACTATTTAAAGAACTTAAGCTTATAGTTTTAAGAGCCTAAAAGATCTTCTATAATAACTAGTAAACTAAACGCCTAGTTGTTAAAGAATAAAAGAGAATTACTACTAAGCTTTGTTATATTAATATATAAAACATGTAGCTCTGCTAAAAATATACTAAAAGCTTATTTTAAATTAAGTATTTGCTAACAGCTAAAATCCTAGCTGATAGACTTACTAAGTACTTGTTAAGGCTAAAGCTTAAGCACTTTAAGAAGCTTATTAATATTAGATACATGTTTTATAAAAAATTACAAGAAAAAGAAAGTACAAAAAAGAAAAAAGAGATATTTAATTATTAAAGTAAATTAGCCTTTTATCCTTAGAGAACTTATACGTTTCTAGGAGAATAACCTCTTTCTAATAAGTTTTTAAGTAACTATAAAGTTAACTAGCTTATCTAACAGCTCCTTAGCGCGCAGATAACGCGCAAAGAGACTATTAGAAGGGCTAGCAAGCTTCTTATAGTTATTTTAACTTTTCTCTTTTTTTTCCTCTTTACTTTTAAGGCCCTCCCTAGCCTTCTCCTTTTTAGCTACCTACTTTAGAAGCACACGAACTGCAGCTTATAAGCTTTTTAGCCTGCTTAATTTATAATTTGTTAGTATAAAGAACGTAAGAAAAAGTATAAAAAAAGCTTATGTAAGCGCGTTTTTTTAAAGCTTAGTAAGAAGTTTCTTAGCTAAAAAAAGAGTAATTTAAAAGCGTTAATTATTAGTAAAAGCCTAAAATTTTTTAAAAGGAAAATATATAAGACTTTGCAAGTCTTTTTATTAAAGTACTACTAGCAGCGTATTTTAGCGCTAGAGAACTTGTTCTAACAAGCTTTATTAAAGCTGCTAAATAAAGCGCTCTTAATATATTTAAAATAAAGCATATTATAATGTGCACTAAGTGCGCTTTAGCAACTAAAAGTTGCTGCTAAAGTCTTACACTTGTAAGTAGTTTAAACTAAAGTTTTAACTTTGCCTACAGACTTTTTAAATGTATAAGCTAGTGCTATACTTAAAGTAGCACTAGTTAACTTTGCACAAAAAGCATGTTTTAAAGGCAGCTATACTACTAAAAAAGTTAGCAACGGCAGCGGCAAGGGCAAGGGCGCAGGCAAAAGTAAAAGCAGCAGCAGCAGCGCATATACAGAAGCGCAGGCAGCAGCGCAAGTAGTAGCAGCTTTTTATAGTTTTAACTTTTATATAAAGTTAGTAACTAAATAAAAAAAGTACTAAAACAGAGCTAAGAGCTGCGTAGAAGTATAAAGTAGCGCGTAGTAAGCTTAAAAAGCTATGTAAAAGTATAGTAACACCTTAAATGTAATTAAGATTACTTTTAAAAATTATATGCAAACTTGTAAGTAATACTTATAGCAGCTATAGTAGTATTTAGTACTAAGCCTAAAAGGCTTAAAAATTTATTATTATTATTGTTGTGCTTTACACTAAGCTGCACGTGCGCAACGCGTTGTGCAGTGCGCTAGGACTATATAAAGCTTTGTATAAATAACTAAGGTTTTAGTTACTTAGAAGGTGTGTTGCATTTATAACGTACTATTCTTAAGGCCTAAGGCCTTAAAGGCTAGGCGCCTGTTAGCTTACGCGCTAAGCGCGCGCTAGCTAACCTTACGTTAGAGTATCTACGCTAAACTTATAATCTTATACTTAAGCTTGTTAAGATACGTGTTAAACTCCTTTAAGTTTGTTAACAGCCTTTCTAGGTTAGGTCTGTATAAATAGCGCGTCTTAGACGCAGTTTGAAAGGCAGAATTAGAATCAATTATTTGGTTCTTCTAAACCACTATTACCAGCTCCTAGTTCTCCACAAAAGGCATGCAGAATGTATAACTTGAAGCCTAATACTAAAAAGGTGCTATTAATTTATATTTTTTAATATAAGACCTTTAGCACCTTATAAACAGCAGTAGTATTAGCGCTAACCTTCTAGCTCTTAAAGAGTTTTAACAAGGTCGTATAATAAGACACGTTTTGATAGCGTAGTGCTAAGGCGTAGTATAGTATGTAGAGCAGCTACTGTTGCTAGAACGTTGCTAGAGCAACATAATTAACGTTTTTTAAGATAAGTATAACTTCTTTAGCCTAACAATTTTTTTTTTGCTAAAATAGACAACTTATAAAACTTTAAGTAAACTATAACCTATATGTAACTAGCTACTATTAGCCTACTTATTAGCACTTATTCGCTATTAATAAATATTGCTAATTCTAGCACTTGGAGTACTGCTTGTATTGGGAAAGCTACTAACTAATGCATTGGCGTACTTACTAAACTTAACTACTTATTAGAAAAATTACATTATAACAAACTTATAAAAGTTTTTAATTACAAATAATTTGCGCTAGGCTACAGATACTTTGTTGTTAGAAATCTAGAGGAAGACAAGATTAACTAAAGTGTCCTCTTGTCTACTATGTTTAAGGACTATACACACTGCTTTAGAATACTTAATTTTTAGCGCTTTTTTCTAATAAGCTTGCAGATTAGATTACTAAGAAGCTTTCTATAATAAATTAAAAGATTAACGCTAGACTAGAGCAGGCCCTTACTGATTTTAAGTAGTTTCTAACGCTACTATAACTAGTAACTTATAGGCTATAGGACGGCTTATATTCTTAAAAAGAGGAGGTGATACTATGCTGTATTTGCTTTTACCTTTAGTCGCTTATTTTCTAATTTCCTATGTAAAATTTAGGTATAGGCTGCCTATCTTTTAAATTCTAGGTGTGCAGTAAGCACCTAGAAGCTGTAGACCTATAATACCTTACTACTACACTAATACTACACCTAATTTTTCGCATTTGCAAAGCAGCAGCTAATTATAGCGACTGATTTAATTGCGAAACCTGCTTATTTTAGCGCGGTATAGAATCTGTTTACTTTTACCTTTACCTACTCGCTGGCAGGATACTGCTACTACATGTAAAGTTAATTTACATGCCCTGTACACTACTAAACTACTAAGGGTTAACAAATATAGCTTTTGTACTACGACGCATAGATATTAAGGGTGCTGCCTACTTCCTTAATGCAGCAGCACTACACTATCTTAACTTAAAGAACTAAGGTAAAGAGCGCTATGTATCGCTAGTAGACTAGGTAACTATTAAGCTACTATGTAAGAACATTTATGCTTTTGCTATACAAAATAGCCTTTACAGCAAAGAACTACTTTTAGATATTAATAAATAGCAAAAAGAGGATTTGTGCAAAACTGCCGTAGCAGCAAAAGTTAAGAAAAATAATGTAACTTACAGCGCACAGAAGCTACGCCCTAACGCTAGAGCTAAAGATAATAAAGAGAAAGACAACTCTTACTATGCTTTCTAGCGAAAGATTTTTAAGTATATAGCTAGATCTAAGAACTCTAAAACTAATTAAGTCTACTTTACGCGATCTCTTAAGGATATAGATTATTACAAGGCAAGGGAAATATAGGTGCATTTAATATATAGAGTGCTTATTCTAATAGCTGCAGAACTTAAAAGGACTCTATTTAAAGCTTAATTAATTAATTGCTATAGTAACTTGATAGCATCTAAGACTCGCACTCTAGGGAGTAAGTGTCTATTAATTATAACTAAGAAACTAAGGTAATCCTCTAGAATGTTAGCAAAAAGCAGAGTTAAAAAGTATATAATAGTTAAGGCATTTAAACTTATAAGTAGAAAGACTGTTATATAATAAAAATATAATGCTGCTATAGTTTAGGTATGACGCGTAAGAGCTAGAACTAGTACCTAACTAGTTCTAGCTCTGCTGCCTCTACTAAGCTCTTGTGCTCTAAACGCAATACTAGCATACTAATAGGTAGCTATTTATTTTTAAGGTGTCAAAGGTGGTGGTGGTTGTAGTAGTTAAAATGGGGTTTCTAAAAAAAGTGAAAAGCAGCTACCCTCTACTAATTAGTCGCAAAAGTAAAAAAAAAATTTATGTATAGTTAACAAGATTTAAACAGTAGGTAGATAAAGTTAACACGCTAAGCGCTTAGAGCAGAAAAGCTTTAACTACTAAGCAAAAATTATAGTAAAAACAATTTGTTAAAGGTACTAAAATACAACACTAATTAAAACGTGTTTAACAGCAGTTGCTAGCTTATAGCTAGCAATAAGATTGCGATAGAGAAAAAGCAGAAAAGTAAGAATACATACGTTACTAAAGTAGAAGCCTACAATACTTCTTTATAAAAGCTTTCTACCTACTACTTTTTACTTTTAAAACTTCCTATGCTATATAGTACTAGATTTGAACAACTTGTATACAAATAATACAATACTTAGACTATTTATATTTATTTTTAATATCAAAACTAATAGCTTATATTCGGTAAAGTTAGACCTTACTAAGTTACTATACTAAAAGCTATAGTAATAAGTTACAAAGCTAGCGTTTACTATTATTAAGCGGCTATCTCTGTTAGTTATAAAAAGCTAGTAGAAATAGTTTTTATAGTGGTTAAGTTAGTGTAGAGGTTAAAATATCACTATGGTTAAAACATCTCTAATGCGTTTAGTATTATAGATGTTAAAATTACAATAAGGACTATAAAAGGCTAGTTTAGCTAGTACACTATATACACTATACGTATTAAAAGTTTAAGTATAGTAAAAGTGTATTACTATAGCAATCTTCTCCTGCGCAGATATAATCTTAGTAAAAAAACTTAAGAGTAGCTGTGTAAATAGCAAAGGCGTATTAAAATAGCTATTAAGTAGCTAGAATAAACTCACAAGTAGGAGGATTTTGTAAGTTAACTCTAGAAATAAAAAAGGTGTACATAGATAGTAATGCTGTTATTGTTTATTTATATCTAAAAATAAGCACTTAATAACGCAACTACAACACTGCTAGGATAGTAATAGAATAATAGAAGTTACAATTAGCAGTAAATAGTTAGTAGTAAATAGTTATTAGTTAAGAGGGTTAATTAGAGGGATATTGCGCATCTTCATTTCTGTCTAAACATGCGACACACTAATTGCGTGCTAGTAATGCTAAACAAGAGGGCATAAGCCCAGGTACCTGGTGTTAGCAATAAATCTTTTTTTACTAAAAAGGTATCTACAAAATGTGTGGTCACATCAAAAGGTTGTCTCAAAAGGCCGAAGCCAAATAGGTAGCTATATAACTAAAAACTAAGTTTAATAATGCTATCTATGTAAGTAAAGAGCCTAATACAATAAAACTAAGAAACTAAGATTCTTAAAATTGGATGCTACTGCATAAATTCTACCTTAGTGTTTTTTCAAAGCTATTTAAGCGTGCCTACGTAAGAAAGCTAATAACCAATTTTAATTGTGTTAAAGATATTAAGGAATAGTATCACAAAGTTAAAATTAAACAACTACCTAGCTTTAATAAGTTAATATAGAATTAAGTATACTTTATTTACAAGCGTACTGCTGTAAGTGTTATAAGTCTATCTAAAGGGGCTATGCTTTCTAATATACTGAATAAGTATCTGCTCTTACTATATATGAGACAGAGCTGTTAGCAGGAATTCTAATTTTACTTTGTAATTTTTCAGCTTTTTACTAGCAAGTATCGCTTAGCAAAGCAAGATAAAAATCTGCTAAGCTACTAATATTAACTCTTTAAACTTAATCTCTACTCTATCCCTACTTAGAATAGAATTATTAATACTATAGAGTTTTAATTGAAGGTCAAGAGATTCTAGCATACAGAAAGTATTGTTACTAACATTATAAATAGCTGTTTAAGAATTTGTAAGTGAACAATATTAATATTTAGGCCTTTAAAATATATTGCTTTTATCTATAATAAATAAACAGAACAATAAACGTTAGCTAGCTGCGCAATTTATACTACTTATTTATTGAATAAGCTATACGTAGTTATTTAGAATATTATCTATAATATGCAATACTCTGCAAAGAGCACACTCTAATTTCCTACTTTTACCACGCTAAGTACGCTATAAAAAGTAATTAAACTTACTTTAAGTATTTTAACTTTAGCCTTAAGCGTGTAATAGTAGAAAGCTTTAGCGCTAAAATACGTTAAAGTAATATCTTGTTTAACAACAAGGACAAGAACAACTATACTGAGATACTACTAGAATTTTATAAGCATGTGCTCAATTACCTGCGCTAGTACAAGAATGCAGACATTAAAGTATGAAACAGCCTTATTAAAGAGTAGGAAGACAAAACTAATTAGATAGAAAATGCACAGAAAGTAGTTTCTAGCTCTTAAAAAATAAAGCAAATTTATAAAGAAGAATAAGCTTAAATTTTGTTGCATATGCTACTTTATAAATCTACTAGGCTAACTAATTGCAATTGCTGTACTATTCTCTTTTTGTTTATTATAGTTTAAGGTAGCATAATAAAGGTGCCTACTATTAGGACTTATAAAGAGATTTGTAAGGCTTACTATAATTTTACTACTACTTCTTATAACCCTTCTAGTTATTTTAATAATTTTAGAGGAATTTACTAGCTATTCTTTATAAATGTATATATTAAGTATAAGTCCTAGATCTAGAAGGCCCTTATAAAAGAAGCAAAGTAGGACAATTCTTTTGACTACAAGGAACTTAATAATATACTATAAAACGCTAACAAGAAATAGATTGATAACTGTATTAGAAAGTACTACGACTATGTTTTACAGCAAGTTATTAATTTATAGCCTATAGTGTAAGAGTTAAAGAAGAACACCTTTTATACAAACTTAGTTTAAAGTTTTCGAGATTAATTATACTTTACTGATAATAAAAAGAACCTTTTTTATATAACAAAAAACTAAAATAAGTAGAATACTTACTTCTTCTAAGCTAATTCTCTCTAGCGTCTATAAGAAGAGCTTAGCTTAAAAGCTAATAGACGCTAAGTCTTTTAAAAAAGTAAAGAACTCCTTATGCTTTTTTTTATACAGCGACTTTTTTATGTTTATTCTAAATTAAGTATAGTAATTCTAAAAAACATCTTAGTACTTTTAACTTTAACTAGGCAGCCTTGTTAGAGTTATCTTTAATTAATATTTAAAACATAAGCTCCTGCTACTACTACTACTACTAGGCTAGTAAAGGGGTATAGGTTGGGTTGTAGTCGGAGTCTAACGTAAGCTAACCTAACCCTAACCTAACCTATACCCACGCTATTTACGCTAAACGTGGGTATAGGTTAGGTTAAGGTCGCACAGACTAGTAGTTGTGGCTGTAGTTAGGTTGCACAGACTAGTAGTTGTAGTTGTAGTTACGCGCACAGACCGTAGGTAAAGGTTAGATTGTAGTTAGGCTATAGAGGGAAGTAGTTAGGTTGTAGTTACGTGCTATTTATAGTAATAAAAAGCTGTAATAATTCAGGTGAAATTGGGTAAGATTAGGAGAGGTAAGCTAAGTAAGCACAAATTTAGTTCTAACCTTAACTTAACTACAACTACTAGTCTATGCGACCTAACTATAATTACAACTACTAGTCTGTGCGACCCTAACCCAACCACAACCACTGGTCCGTGCGACCCCAACCCAACCTATACCCACGCGTGGGTACCCACGACCCATTTACCAGCCTAACTACTACACTTGTACCTAGACTAAGCATTTTAACTACTACTACTTAAGAACTTTGTTAAAGTAGACGTCTAAAAAAGTAAAAAACTGTAATATAATAGAGATGTGCCCTTGTTAAGTGTGTAGTAAGAGAGCCGCTAAGCCTACAGAACCTAGATGCTCTCTAAATACCTAGATTCTGTAGCTACTACATAAATATAGGATTTGTTAATACTAGACGGCGACTTAAGTCATTACATTACATTTCGTTTCTTTTATTTCTTTTATTTTAATAGTTTTTCTTCTATTCTCTTTTCTGCAGAGTGAGGAGCTTAATAAGGCTAAGCTTGCAGGAAGGGGAGGTTTGTGCTAGTGCACAGGGTAATACTCTACTACACACTAAGTTAGTGCTTAGCTACGTAATCTTAAGGTATATAGCCTCTTCTGTGTATTACGGAAAGCGGGCACTATTTATTATTAGTTTACTCAACAGCTAAGCTCCTGCGATGTACTATTAAACAGGCTTCTTCTTCTTCTACTAATAGTCTTTATACTTAACTTACAATAAGATTATTATCTTACCAACCTCGTTCTTGCATGATCTAGTCTTTAGTAATCTCTTGCCCTCGTAGCAGTATGTCTTTATACACTCCTACACCCGTACACTTTAGGAATTAAAATCTTTTTAATCTAGTCTAATTTCATAAAAGGTGTGGTAATTAAAGGGCTTTTAATTACTACTAGTTTCGATCTACTATCTATACAAATCACTCCCCAAACTTAGATAATAACATCTCGACCTATGACTAGATTAGTAAACCTGCTAAAAATAGATAAATATATTAGAAAAATCTTAGATCTATTGAAGTCTTTTTCTAGTTAATTAGCCTTTTTTTAAATTTATTTGTGTTAGTAGTAGAAACAATTTTCCTTTCAACCCTCTTTTTTTGACATAATTAATAGTATTCTGTCCTAGCACTGTGCCCTCGCTTAATAGCACACTCGTCTGAAAACATATCTCTATTAGATTCTATATTTTTAAGGCTTTTACGTGTTTGCCTAGCGTAAATACAATAATTCTAGGCCTTTTTAGCGTCTAAAGGCGTCTTTTAGTAAAAATTATTTAAAGAAAAGTTCTCTTTTCTAAGAAAGCGTTGTAAGCTTCTAATAGAAAGATCTAGACTATTTTCCTTTATAAGACGTCGATTTGTCTTTTTAGGGCTTCTAGTAAGGTCTCTAGCAAACACTCTTTTTGCTTTATTTAAGATCTTTGTCGAACGACCTTTTATAGGTCTAAAAGTAGATAAAAATGCTTTTTAGTTGTTTGATTCGATAAAGAGTATTAGTAATACTTCTAGAAGACTTTTTTAGTATACTACTAATTACAGAAACAGGCTTATTTTGTAAATATAAAGTGTAAACTTCTTGCTTAAATTAAGAAAGATTGCGAGACAAAGAGGAGGTACTACAAAAACAGCAAGTTAGGATAAAGAAGAGGAGTTAATATACCAAAAGATTACTAAGCTATTACGTAATTAGCACTTACGTAAGCAACTTCTACTTTTCTACCCTTTAACTAAACTCTAACTACAAAAGATCTAAGCCTCCGAAATCGGCTTACGTTATACTTACGTAAGCTATTAAATTATGTATTTTGTTAGCAATTTTTACACGTTCTTATAAAAGTTAGGCTAAAATACGTTGTTTTTTTTTCATCTCTTTTTAAGCGAGATAAGATGCGCAATCGTGCTGACTAGGCAGCTTACTTAGTCGCCCACTCAAAGAAGAAGATCTTGGCTTTCCAAATCACAAAATCTTTTGAGTAAAGTTCTTCTGGTAGTAGAAATACCAAGATTTCAAAACTATAGCTTTTTTAACGTCTTTTCTTTTGTCACTCCTCTGTATTAAGATAATAACGGCTATCTAAAAGCCTTTTTTATTAAAGTTATAAATATTATGATTAAAAAGTTTATAATCAGCTTTTGACTATCATATTAGCTTAAACTAAATTGTAATAATATTTAAGACTTTTAAATGTAATCTTTAGTAGTTTTTTACTTAGTTAAAAGCTATCTTAAGCTCTTTTATACGCTAAATGAAGCGCTTAGCCTAGTTCATACTAATAGTCATTCTACTATATATATGTGGGAGCTGAGAAGGAGCAGTTGCTTGATCACCTAAGTGGAAAGTGAGTGTATTAATCAACTAAGTGCCACAACAAAGTGTGCAATAACTACTAAAGAGACATAAAACGATCTGGCCCGTTTATATAGACGCTAGCGCGGCCGTTACGTGAATAGCTTACTAGGATTACCTAGTTAATAGGGTGATCCGCCTGTTAATACTCCAACACACCCCCTAGGTTATTAAGAAACTCTTAACTTAAGCTGTAAGTAAAGAGTTAATTCTTACTAAATTAATATTATAAATTGAGCGGTTATTTTTTGAATCCAGTCCTACTGCCTAATCATTTATCTCTATTATAATATTATAATGTTGTTTTAATTAATCAAGCAGCTTAGTCCTATTATAATATTTAAATATTAAATAAACTCTAAATATCACGTAGTTGGTGTATGCGCATTTGATACAAATGCTAATTGCGTCTACTATCTTTCTAAAAGCTTTAGCTCTATTATAATATTAACTACTAAGTCTTCTTTATTTTGAACGCACTTTTATTACTATTAATATCGTAAGCCTTACTACTTTTCTGTTTTTTTACTAATTTGCTGCTGATTTTTCTAGTGTAGTCCGCCCCTAATAGTACCAAGCGTAAGCGTTGCTTAAAGAGTTATTGTTAAGAGCGTAGTTGTTGCTTAGGAAGCCTACGCTCGTAATATAAGAGTAGTGTTAAGTATAAGTATTACGCGTGTTAAAGCTTTTTCAATAATAAAATATAGTTAGTGGCTATACTTTAAAGCAATAAAAATTCATTGCTTTTGCTATTTAATATATACGCGCATCGCAAAACTTCTTGTAGCTTTACTTAGAAATTAATTCGCTTACTTATTAAATTAAGTCTGCTGTTAAGCCTACATTTAATTTTAATTAGACTAAAAGTCTAACTAAAAAGTTAAGCTAGCGTAAGAGCAAGACTATTTAAGAGCTTATTTATAAGTGAAAGTAGATTACTACTTAAGCAACGTTAAGAAAATAGTAATACAACAATATTAATAGCCTGAATACACCTATTAAGCTGTCTATAAAGCGTAACACGACTCTCTATACTTAGAAAAAAGTACTTTTAAGCTTTTCAAAGATTACTGCTAATCTATTATATTAATATTACTTTCTATTAGCGCTGCATGAAAAAGATATCTAATAGTTTATGCGCCAAGCGCTACTTTAATTGAATTTAAACTGGTGGTTAGGGTAATCCTTGTTGCGGTAGTTACTTATCTTATACATACTATTATATTCACAATAATCTTAATAATCATTTCATACCTATATGAAAAAAATAAAAAGGTAAGTCTTTAATTATTGAAGGTTCTTGCTTTGACTTCTAACTAGTTGTTAGAGATAAAATAATAATATGAACTATGCTAACAAGCACAAGCTGCTTATTAATATTATTACTTACTGTTAAAAAAGTGATCGCTGCGTTACGTCTACTAGAAAGCCTTCTACGCAAAAGCCTTGAGTTAAAAATTGCTGCGCTTAAAAGATATTATCTTATAGTTTTGCAACTTAGCTCCTGCTGCCTGCCCCAACTTTAGTAAGCGTCTTTCATCTAGAATATAATGCTAAGAACTATTTGCGCTAGACGTAGCTTACTTAGCAGGCTATAAGTTTATATTAAAGTTATTTTTTCAGACAAGAGCCTAATAGTACACATCTTTATGCTGCTTATAGTTCTAATTAACCTGCAGTGTAGCTTGCTAAACAGCTAGCTTATAATCTATAGTAGCTGCAGCAACAACAGGTTTAGCTATAGCAGTAATAGTGGCATTCTCTACGTTTATTAATGCTTTAAGAACACCATGCTTATACAATACTGACTTCTTTTAGTCTGTATTGTCGCGTTAGTAATTATTGTTTCAATTATTACGTAGACTAATTATATAAGCATACTAGTATAAGACAACAATTCTCTTGCGACTTAACTTATAGAAGCAATGAATTAGTTTTGCGCTTTTATGCTACTCGCTTACAGAACCTTACTATTTAAGCTAGAATAGCTAATAATACGCTTAAGCTTACTAAGGCTTAAAAATCTAAGCCACACTTGCTAATAAATTCTAGCAAATATAATAATTTTAATGCTTACTAGTAAATTGGTTTCTAATCTAGTCTTTAGTTTTTAGTTAGTTTAGCTTTTAATCTACTGCTCTTTCTAGACATTTAAGAGGAGACTTAGCTTAGGATATAAATATCGCTGTCTAATATAAATTTTTAGCTTATTGATTATTTTTAATTTCAAATAGGTGCTTAACTTAGTAAAGATTAAGTAACTGCTTAAACTTCTTAAACTTCTTAAACTGTTGTTAAGTAAGCGACTTGGATAGTTTATTACCTAGCATAATTGCTATTTCTAGGTCCTTAACTTAAAATAATCTTTTAGCAAATTCTTGCTATAGCTATATATTTTACATATCTGTATGTTTTAAACAAGTGCTAATCTACTTAGTTTTGAAAACTATAAGCCTAATTGTTTATTAATTATTATACTAGGCTATCTAAACTTCTTTTAAATTAAAAGACAGCTTGCAAAACAAATTTTTAAAGGCTATAGCCTCTTTAGTAGTTTGCTTAAGGGCAAGTAGCTTAGCCTTAGTAGTTAATGTAGTTACTGTAGTCTACTAATCCGCCTTTTAAATCATTAGACTACCATATAAGATAGCTATGTATTTATGGAATAATTAATAAGTTTCTTCATTATTTATAAAAAAAAGCATCGCTTGTTACTATTAGGTCTAGGCTATTATAGTTCCTATATTAGATCACATTTCACATTGTCTAATAGATTTATATAATTACTTGCTTAATAGCTTTTATATACTAAATGCTAAAGTTTATAAAGAAATTAAATAGCTTTAAAATTAAGTAAACAACATCTAGTTCATATATAATAGCTGTTTATAGCACTAATTTAACTCTGTCCTAGTAGGCCTTAATCTCTTGCTTATTTGCTTTGCTAGTGTTTTTAATTAGCTTCTATTATAATAGTAGAGGCTTTACAAAGCTACTAATTTCTAGCTCAAACCTTTTTATAATCTTATTAATATATAAATTATGTATAAGCGTAACTACTTGCTTTTTGCAATATCAATTACTTAAATACTAAGTAATTATAAAACTAATTCTTGTTCTTGTATCTTGTACTTGTCTATAATCTTCAACTTAAGGTCTAATGCCTTCTACTTATAACCTTTTGTAAATAGTACCAAGATATTATCTATATAAAATAAAACCAAGATCCTTCTTTTTTTGTTTAAAAACAAGCAGAGCTCCTTTAGTAAAGTAATTAGTCTGATCTCTTTTGGTAATCCTAAGAACTCTTTATACTATAATAGTAGTGAGTCTTGTAATCTATACAGTAAGCAATTAAGCTGTACACACTTTTTAAATATTTTAAAGCTATAAAGGTTTTTTAAATTACTAAGTTGTCTACTATAGCTAATATATTAAGAAATGTTCTTAAAATATTATATTGCTTAATGTTTAAATTATTCATAGCAGTAATAGCTATTGCTACTCTAAGAAACTTAGCTACAAACATAGTAGCAGAATTTAAATTAACTTTGTTTTTCTTGTAAAAACTGCTTTTTGCAACAATCCGCGCTTTGCATTACAAAAAGAAAATATTTTAATATAACTTACAAGTTTAAACCCACTTCATAAGTTTTAGTTTATTATTTAGTTTTTCTTAAAATTTTTTAGTTTAAGTTCAATTTTTACTTAACTAATTAATTTCTTTCCTATAAGCTTTTTAAAATAAGGCTTTTATAAGATGCTAAAGTAATTACTTTTATAATTTTTGCAGTTAAGGTAAATTAATAAAATATTATTGAGCATTTCTTATATTTAGTTTCTACTTAGTTAGCAAAGCTACTATAACTACTTAATTAAAAGTTTTATAGCTTCTTTAGTCTTTCTAAGTCGCTTGCAAACTAAGTAGGCAGGTATTACAAAAATTAGTTTATAATAGATTTCTATAATTTATAATTAATGCGTTAACACTACTTATGCTTTTACTTTATAGTTAATTATTAAGATCTTAGATTGCGTTCTTATGCTTACGCCCGCTACTTAGCTTACGCAGTAGAAGATAACAATTTATTAGCTAGTTTAAGCTTTTGCTAGTAATTTTAGCACTAAGTCTAATAAGTAGAAGTTAAGCTTATAATTACTTACCCTGTCTACTATTTACGACCTAGGATCTTAAACTACAAGATAATTTATAGTCTACAACTTGCCTACTTTAAGTAAAGGCTTTATTCTAATTAGCTAGCGAGTTAGAGTCTTTAGGCTTAGACTATTAAACTAGTAATAACTTATAAGACTTATACGAAAAACACTCTTTACTTTTAAATATTAATTAGTTTGCTTCTCTAGGCAAATGCAATACTATTAAATTATTAAAAACTCTATAATCCAATACATTGATACTTTTTAGAGTCTCTAGTTTAGATGTACGTTCTAGGTTAGTAAGACTGCTATTTTACTACTAATCTTACCAAATTTGTAACAGTACACTAGCCTTCTACTCTATTTGACTAGCGTTTTCTAATCAACTTTTATTTTTAATAAGTTGGCCGTCTTTCCTACTTAAGATAATAAATAGATAGCTTTCAAAGTTTTTAGTAGTTAGCTATATAGTCTAATCTGCTCTTTTTTAAATAGGTCAAAGAACGTTTAAATTGTTTTTAGAACAAACTAGCTTATTCTTATAAAATGTTTCTATAATTTCATTTGCCTAATTTCTTAATACTTCTTCGTTATATTATTTCTTATAGAATAACTATTTATTAAAGGTCATATTATAAGTAATAATTATCTGATTAAGTGTAAGTATTTATATACAGTATGTATAAGAAGCTTCATATATAACTAAGTGATTAATATAGCTATAAAGATTAACTTTAGATCCTTAACAATTGTGCCTGGCTACTTTCTTCTTTCTTAACAAGTAGGCTTAGCGACTATAAGCATAAGTTCTACTCTATTCTAGGCGTAAATTAGCAGTCTAATATCCAATGATAAGTAGTTAATTATGTAAGAAAGATTTTTTAAACTATTTCTTCAACACCTAGTTAAAGAACTAGTAGCTATTAATCTTATTAAAGCTTAATTCATGCAGATAATCTGCTATATCTATAATTACTAGCTAAAGCTTAGTTAGTAAATTAGCGCTTATACGCATTTTAATAGCCTTTGTAATTAGATCTTAGCTAGATCCCTCTGCTAAGCTATTAGGCTTATAAGTGTTAGGTAGTAGAATTTTAATTAAAATCTCTTCCCTTATTGCTTATTCCTAATATTCTTATTGCCCTCTTTAAGGCAGTGAACTAGTGTTATTATTTTAATATATCTCTAAAAGTTTCTACTAGTATTTTCTTTTACTTCTTATAATCAAGCCTTTAATTACAGGCACAATATTATTTAGTGTGTTTAACTAGATATCATATTTGTACAGCTAGTCTAAGTTGTTCTTCTTATTAATCAGTATTTATTGTTAAGTAGTTAACTAGTTAAGAAATTAAATAAATCTTATAAGATTTTTAAAAAAATTTCAAGGAATCATTCTTTTAGTTGCTAGAAGATTACTTATAAAGTATAATCTATTACAGAGTACTTATATATAAATCGTTTTTTGCTAGTAATTTTAATATTTTGCGCTAAGTAGACTCAAGCTTTAATAGCTAATTATATTAAGTGTTCTGATTCTTAGTACTAAAGATTCTAATCACTAGTGAGCACTTAAGGTTTCTTTAATTATATCATAGTGTTTACTAGTAGTATTTAAGTAATATAACAAGTAATTTGCTTGTATATAATAAAAAAGCAAAAGTTTAGGTCAAATGAAATAATTTTTTTTTTAATTATTCTATATCTTAAAGTGTAGTTATATTTGAAATACTAAATGCTTGCCTGCTTAAGCTGTGCTTTATAGGCAATATTAACGTAGAAGCCTAGAACAAACTTAACGTTAGTAAGTAGAGAATTAGCTATCTTAGGGCTAGCCTTGCTATATTAGACAGTTTTAAGTAGCCTATTTCTTATTCTAGCTACTAAAATAGAGTAAGTGCTTGCTTTAACAGGCCTTTCTTTAATATCTTTGCAATAGGTGCTTATTACTAGGTTATCTATACTCTTAAATAAGTAGACTGCTGCTGTACTATCTAGACTTGTACTAAGAGATAATGTTTAAAAGGTAAAAGCTGCGCTAAACACGTTTAGACTAGTTTCTTGAATTAAGTCTTTTAAGTTAATTAGTACTAAAACTAATAAGCTAAAGTACGCTCTACTTAGTTTATTAGGAGCTAATCTGCTAGTGCTAGCCTTCTAGCCCTTCTTCTTAATCTAGGTGCGTAGCGCTACCTATTTATTGCTGTTCTATTGCTTAATAAAAATCTTTTCATTTTTATCTAATAGTTTAGTTAGTATTTTATTAGTATAAATAAATTTTAAAACTATAGTTTTAAAGTTAGAAGTAGTTGTATAGTGCCTAGAAGTATTTGCTTAGCTTGTACGGGCAAAAGCATAATTGCTTACTGCTCTTAATTAGCTGTCAGCTTTTTAGTAATTATTAAGCTATTTCTAATATAAATTTAGTTTAGAACACTATGTATTCTTTTTCTTTCAAAGAAGTTATTAACTAATCTTATAATAAAACACAAAAAAAAACTTCTAGAGTTAAGAGTTAATCAAGCGCTACTAAGCGCTATTATTTATAATAGCTTATTACCCTTCTTAGGCAACTACTTTAGTATAAAATTAGTGCCTAAAGCGTCAAAAAAATTAGTAACTAATTATAAACTAATAACCTTAAAGAGCAAGTAGATTATTACTTAGTGACATAGGAGTTGCTACTTAGTAAACTAACGCTTAGGGCCTATTTACTCTTAGTAAGCCTTATCTAAGTACGATTTATTTTGCGCCCTGATTAAATACTAATTTTTTAAATTTATAAGAGCAAGATCCTTCTTTAGAATCTATACTATAGCTTGAAGGCTAGTAAAGGTATAAATATTTATACTTATTGAAGCGTTGAATAGCAGGCCTAGATGTATAATCTTACTAATTTAGTTCTTAATATTAGTAATTAAGCAACTTTTCTTGTTTATTAAGTAGTATATACTTTATACTTATTAATTAGCTTGTTAAAATTGTTCTTCTAAAACTTAGTATTAAGAACTTAAGCCTTATATTTGTGTTAAGCCTTATAATTGTGTTAAGCCTTATAATTGTGTTAAGCAATTTGATAATTCTTTTGTTCTTAGGCGCTTACGCTAGGTAGTAAAGCAACAGGCTCTTTAATATCTTTAAGCAACTTATAGTACTAAGGCTTTTAGTAATTCATTAAGCGCACTTTTAGGAGATTATGATTAGCTTAATTTTGAATGCCTTTTTCTAAGTAGAATAGTCTTAATAGAGCAAACTAGGTTAGCTAGTCTAATTACGCCTTAAGGATTACTCTTAAGGCAACAAGTAATATATTAAAAAGATCTATTTTAGTAAGAGGCGTTGTAGCATTACTACGTAGGGTATTACTAAAGTAAGTATAAGATTAGTTAGTTAGTAGCTGTATTAATAGAAACAGTATTTTGTAGTTTGTGGGATAGATTAGTTGGAGTTTGATTGTATAATTAATAAGAGAGAGGTACAGCGGCTGCAGCGATTTGGTGGCCGTGCTATAGGTATGTAGAGAAGAGTTAGGTAGTAATTAAATAGTTAACCTTCTAGCTTACTGATTACGTAGTAGGAATAAATACTATATCTAAGCGGCTAGGTTTATAACTATAGGGGCCTGGAATGGGCAATTTTTTAATTACCTAAGTAGAAAGTGAGTGTATTAATTAACTAAGTGCTACAACAAAGTATTGAATAAGTACTAAAGAGACATAAGACGATCTGGCCTGTTTATATAGACGCTAGCAGGGCCGTCACGTGAACAGCTTACCAGGATCACCTGATCAACAGGGTGATCCGCATGTCAATACTCCAACAAGACGCAAATTAACTCTTAACTTAACGCGCCTTATTCTACTCTTATACTACATATGCCGCCTATGCTGCTTACTTATATTAAGGCTTTACTTCTAGGTACTTTAAAACAAATTAAAAAAGCAGCACTATTATTGCCTTGCTTTCTAATTTATACATGTAATAATAGAACGCCTACTTTGTCTTTCTAACTTTTTCTTTTTTCTTGCTACTTTAATGTTATGTAACAGCTAGCCTAACTAGTTAATAGGTTTTTTACTTAGTCTATGCAAAATTAACAAGAAAAAAGAAATAGTATCGTACAGAGGGGTGACAAAAAAAATGTTAAAGAAATTGTTGTTTTTAAAGCATTATATTTCTATAAATAAAAAGGCTACACCTAAAAGAATTAGTAATTTGGAGAGCCAAGAGCTTTCTCTTTAAGATAGACGGCTTAGTAAGCCGCTTAGTAAGCACCGTTGCGCCTGCAATCCCGCCCAAAATGTAAGGAAAAAAAGTAAAATTAAATTTTAGTATAACTTTTTTTTAAACGCGTAAGAATCTTTACTTAAGAATTATATTTAATGAGCTTACGTAACCCTAATGTAAACTAGTTCTGAAGGTTTATATCTCATCTACTTAGAGTCTGATCAAAGAGTAAAAAAAATACGCGTTACATAAGTAAGCGCTAATTACGTAATAGCTTAGTAATTCTCTAGTATATAACCTAGTTTTAATTATTTTAACTTAATTTCTTTATAGTATAGTTCTTATAGCCTATAGTTACTGTTATTCAAAAAAATAAGCTTATTCCTTATATAATAAAATTAGCCTATTGCCTATTATGGTAATATGCTAAGAATGATTGAAAAAATTGTAACTAATGCTTGTTGTAAAATAGCATGTAAAAAAAGGATTTTTATTTACTCTAAAGCCCAAATTAAGCTATCTTACAAAGATTTTTAAAAGGGTTAAAAAAATACTTAATAAAATCTCTTAGTAAAAGTCTGTAAAATAAAGTTAATAATTTCTGAAAGAAAATAATTTATAATTCTTTATAATAAACTTACTATAAAACTTAAAGAGGAACATCTGTTATATTTCTATTTATAAGTCAAAGTTGTGTTTAACCTCTAAGAAAAGTGTATACTTATTAATAATATACTAAGAAAGAAATAGAAAAACTAGAAAATATAGACTTAAAATAAATATAATATCAATATATGTTTAATATTAAGTATGGATATAATACTAAAATAATGTAGTGTCTAACATAATAATTAGCTCAGATTATAAGTGAGTACATATTTAGTAAAACTATTCCATAAATATCGTTTATTATTCCTGAATACTTTTAAGGTCCTATAGAGTTATTCATTAAGTGCACAAAGTATTAGTAAGCTATTCTGATTTGATACTAGAAAAAAACGTATTAAGAAACTGTTTATAGTTACTTAATAGTATTACTTGCAATTACCTTAGAACTAACACACAAGAGAGAATAACTAGTGTCATTTAATATACACATTTAATAGCAGTTTTGACAGGTTCAAAAAAAAGTTATAGTAGAAATACTTTTACTTTTATTTCTTTATATTTTGGGCGAGATTGCAGACGCAACGATGCTGACTAAGCAGCTTACTAAGCCGTCTATCTTAAAGTGGAAGTTCTTGGCTCTCTAAATCACTGACTCTCTTAGGTATAGCCATTCTACTCATATAAATATAAAGCTTTAAAAAAACAATTTTTTCAACATCTTTTTTTTGTCACCCCTCTGTAAATAATTTAAGTACTCTGATATTAGTAGTAAACACTTGATAAATCTTGTATTTCTTTTATTACTAGCTAAGTTAAGTCTCAACATTCTTTGTATATCTAGAGATATTGCGGAATCTAGAGTTGTTTATAAGAGAAATAATTATAAAGTCTCAGAAAGGCTAAGTTTGTAAATGCTTAATAGACTTAAGCGTCTGCATAATTAGCTTAAGCTACACTAGCTTAAGAGCTAGGCGTCTATTAGGAAGCTTCTTAGCTTTAAATAACAGTTAAGGTTAAAAAGATACTTATTGTAGATGCTACACGCTATTTTAGTATATTATATACCAAGTGTTCGTATGAAGTACTGTTTTAAAAGTAAAAAGCAATAAGTAAAAAGTAGTAGCTTTAGCTTTATAAAGTATTACAGGCTCTTAATACAGTATGTATGTGTCTTTTCCCTCCTCTATTGCATTATATTGTAATCCTATTACAATCCTGCGATAATCCTATTGTTAGCTATAGGCTGATAATCGTTGTTAGACACGTTTCAACTAGTGTTGTTTCTTAGTACCCTAGCAAATAATTTAACACTAATTATTGCTTAGCAGTCTAAGCTTTCTTCCTAGAACTTATCCAGCACTGTTTAAATCTTGTTAACTATATAATCTTTTTTTTAAACTTTTGTGATTAATCAATAGAGGGTAGATGCTTTTCACTTTTTTGAAACCCTATTTTATCTACAACAACCACAACCACCTTTGACACCTTAAAATTAAGTATATAAGTTATTTATATAACATAAAGCACCAGTAAGCCGGCCACCCTTGTAAGCCGGCCACGTTTTCTTAGCATCGCGAACACCACGTACAAAATACAAAACTACTTTACATCCTCTATAGATCCTTTGTACACCGTAGCTGTATTAAATTTGGAATTTTCTTCTCTATCTTTCAAACACGTACAAGTGTTGTGTCTAGTTTCCCTATAATTGCTACCGCGTTGTTAAGCTAGCTAGGTCTTTTCTTAACTATCTTTACTACTACCCTTCTTAGACGTTGTACAAGTAGTAGAAGCACTTTTAGCTACCTACAGTATGCCTGCACTAAACTCTATTATACTGCCTATCTAAATTTGCTTCTTTTCCGCGCCTTCTAAGCCTTGTTAACTCTGCTACTTACTCTTTAAGCTCTTGTACATAGGCCTTAATAAGAATATTTTTATACAGCATCTCTTTAGCTCCTTTAATAAGCTTTTAAAGGCTTATTTAAGTACTTATTAGTAATTATACAAAGAATTTCTTTATAAGCTTTAACTATAATCTAAATTGATACGTATTGCTTAGTGCTCTAGACTGCTAGGGTGTTTCTAGTAGGTCAACTAGTAGTAGCGTACAAAATCAAACCTTCATGCAATTAAAAACTCTTTACCTGTTAATAAGAACTAGTCTTGCTACTTTAAAAGCTTCTTTATTGTTCCTTTACCTAAATACGTTAAAAAAATACGTCTTTAAAAGTAAAAATTAAGCTTTTTATATTAATATAGTAGATTTGTTAGCGTGCTAAGTCGTGTACGCATTAGTAGTACTTCAGCTCTAACAGCAAAAAGTATACTACGTTAAGTAGCTAAAGTATATATAATAAATAAGTAAGTATATGGAGGGTAAGAGTTTTTATATAAAGTTGTAGTCCTTAAAATTTTTGTAAAAGTAGCTCTTATAGCTATTTGAGATAAGTAGCCTATATAGCTCTACCTTACCCGACTTTGTATACTTATTTAAGTACTTTAAATACTTAAGACTAAGCTAATTAATTGTCTAGCCATTTTAAAATATAGAGAGCTTCTAGTTATATAGCATTGAAGCCTTCTTATACTATGCTAAGATATAAACGTATTCTTTATAGATAATTAAGGGCAGACTTGTGTACTTAGCAGCGTAGATACTTTAGATAACTATAACTTACTTGAAATTACTTGGCTAGATAAAGTTTAATTCTATGCATCGCTCTAATCCTTCACCTACTTTTATTAAGCTAATAATGCTTATTTAGAAGACTATTTTATTAGAGTTATAGATTTTATTATTAAAGACTTTACAATCAGCTTTTGTCTCTTGTACAATCTTAAGCTAGGTGTTAATAATATCTAGGTCTTTCTAGAGTACACTCCAGCGATCCTTCACTTAGTTAAAGGCTATTTTAAGCTCCTCTATACGCTAAACAAAGCGCTCTACCTAGTTCTTGCTAACAAGTATTCTACTACGTACAGCTAGTAGTTTATTTAAAATATCTACTACTTTATTAAGCTAAGTGGCAAATCCTTTTGCGTTTAGGTTAAGAATGTCTTGTATAATAGTTTAATTCTCTATTATAGTAAGCTTTAAATTTCTAGGCTCTGTTTAGCGTTAACATATAATTCTATACAGCTAATTAATGAGCTGCTAATGTTGTACGCTAATGGCTGCAGCAGCGCGTCGCAAGCTTTTAAAGTAGCCTAAGTTGTAGGCCTAAAAAGCAAGATGAATTCTGCCTTCTTTGTACAATAAGTTAGGCTTGTTTTAAGATTGCATTGCACTTCGTACGTGATATTCGCGATGCCAAGAAAAAGTGGCCAGCTCACTAGGGTGGCCGGCTCACTGGTGCTTTACGTTACAAGTTATTTGTATATAGTACTATATAGTATAGGAAATTCTAAAGGTAAGAAGCAGCAGGCAAAAAGCTTTTATAAAAAAGTATTACAGGCTCTTGCTGTAGTAACGTATGTGTTCTTACTCTTCTCCTCTATCTTCTTCGCAATCTTGATGCTAGCCATAGGCTAGCAATCGCTGTTAAACACGTTTTAATTAGTGTTATTTCATTAGTATATTTAGCAAGTTTTTTCGACTCTAATTTCCGCTTAGTGGTCTAAGCTTTTCTGCTCTAAGCGCTTAGCGCGTAAATCTTATCTACTTTCTATTTGAATCTTGTTAACTATACATAATCCTTTTTTTTTTTGACTTTTGCAACTAATTAGTGGAGGGTAGCTGCTTTACACTTTTTTAGAAACCCTATTTTGACTACCACAACAACCACCACCTTTGACACCTTAAAAATAAATATATATAGTACTAAGTAACTAGTGCTTACTATCTTATGTTAGCTAGATGCACAAGTCACGTGCTCTTATCTCAGCTTAGCTCAGATAAATAATTGGCCGGGGGTAGCGTAGCATGTGGGGCAGTGCTCTACGACACATACTACTTAGCAAGCGGTGCTTATTCTGTAAGGTTTGCTTAATTATGTGCTAACGTCAGCGCTACGCGTGGGGGAAGCAATCTGCAACACAAGTGCTCTATACGTAGTACTAAGGCTTATAGCCACGTATACTTTTATAAATACATAATCATAAACTGCGCTTGATATACGCAAACCTTCTAGCAAGACAACTTAAAAAGAATGTTGTAAGGCACTGCCCCTGTACTCTACGCTAACGCTAGCATGTAACTTAGCTAACCCAAGCTAACCTAAGAAAATTAGCACAACTCGCTAAGCAGTGCGTAAATAGTTGCATTTCTCGTATTGCGTTTTAATTTAATAATAGACTCCTATTCATGCTCTTTTTAATTACTTTCTCTACTCTCTTTAATAACTATCTATGTTCTCTTTTATATCTAAAACTGTTAGAACATAGTAAGTATTACAAAAGTTGTAGCTGTTTAAACATTTGCTAGTGTAATAATAGTTTAAATATTATCATTACATGCACGGATAAAGTACCTAAACAATAACTATCTAGGTGCAACTCCTTGTAGCATAGCTAGCTCTATCTCAGCAATCAGCAGTTTAGCTTTACTAGCAAAACTCTATTCATTTTACCCATGTTTATTTATGCTATATTAACCTATTTTACTCTTTATGAAATTGGATTTGTTTTGTTCGGCACTATTGGTTAAGTTTGAGCGTAATATAAGATAGTAACAAGCTAACTATTGCGTGACTTATGCGTAATTCGCAATTGTCATTTTATTAGCATTAGCGTGGCAATATATGTGGTGCTGTAGGCAAACTATAAGACATAGCTTAAGTGCTATTAAAGAAGTAGATACAAGCATAGCAGACTAAGTAAGAAATAACGTTTGTATAATAATCTTATTTTCTAAAAAGAATGCTTACTGTTAATCATAGCGAAAAATTGTTCGCTAAAAGTCACCCAATGCTATAAGAAACTAATTAACAGAAGTTCCTAGAACTGTTTTGGTACATGGAGAGACCCCGACAGTCTAATAAATTTATATTTTATACGAACTTTTTCTACTAATAAGCGACTAACTATACTACTATATGCAAATCCTTTCATGAATTTTTACTAGTTCTTAGCATTAATAAATAACTTTGATATTAATTATTGAACTTTTGTGGGAGCTGAGAAGGAGCAATTGCTTGATCAACTAAGTGCCACAACAAAGTGTCCGATAACTACTAAGGAGACATGAGACGATCTGGCCTGTTAAGATAGACGCTAGCGGGGCCGTCACGTGAACAGCTTACTAGGATCACCTGATTAACAAGGTGATCCGCGTGTCAATACTCTAATAACTTTGAATGTAATGAATTTTACTAAGAGCATCTAACTTAAAGAAGCGCGTAGTGTGGCTAGAGCCACAAGCTTAAACTTTACTTTTGAGCCGCTAATCCTGCTTACACAATCTAGCCTAGGCTAGTAAATAGTTTAAGAGTACCCACGCTTAGTTATAGGTTAGATTGAGGTTATTTTTAGCGTGGGATGTAGTTAGGTAGTCTACGTGGATATATACAGGGGTTAATTAGTGCTTACTCAGCTGAGGTAATCTTATGACAACTGATTATTTGATAAATACTCTCTTTAACTAAATAGGTTACTTCACTCTAACCTACGTTAACAATTACTACAATTTAACTACAACTATATGTTGGTATAACTTAACTACAACTACACGTCTGTGCGATCTAACCTAGTTACAACTACTAGTCCGTGTAACACTAACTAAAACTATCCCTAATTTTAGCGTAAAAAGATTAAGTTATAGTCTAGATTAGATTGTAGTCTAACGTAAGCTTACCTAACCTTAACTTAACATTTATCTATTCACTAGCGTAATCTAGTCTAATAAACTCTATTTAATCAACAGCTTCTGTAAGCAATAGATAAACGTTGTGTAGAGCCAATTAGGTGTGCCCTGTGCGGGGAACTACGTTGATTGTAGATGCTTGCCCTTAAAGATGACTAGGCATTGAAGTTTAACGCCGACGGCTAAGATAGTCTTAATAATTGATACCCACTCACGATTCTCTGGAGATTTGATATAAGCCTTCTTCTTTAAAGAACTGGCAACCACTTAGGAGTTCGTACATACCCCTAGTGCAACTCTAGTCTTATCTATATTCCATATATCCTCATACTGTATGCCTAGCTCTATTTGAGTACGCTTAAACAGCTCAAGGAATGCTCGAATAGTCTTATAGCTAGCTGCCGTAGTCCGTGCGCTCTCAATTGTTCGGCCGACTATAGAGGCGACGCGTGGGTTGCGGGCGATGAAATGGGGTATCCATAGTTGCCCGAGAGGCTCGTGGTCGCCGTTC